>CATIWR010082330.1:0-24155 GCA_949677035.1 Omphalea diandra
GATTTAATGAATACTTAAAAATTTCGAGACAAATATCAAAGTGAAATTTTCTAAGCATGACATTCAACCAATCAAAATGAAATTTCTAAGGATGACTATAGTGCTCCTCCTTAACTTATGCTTGCAAATTATTTTCTCTCCCTATTTGGCAAGATCAAAAAGAGGGTGGTTTATAAGGGAAAAGAACAAATGCATAACTAATAGATAAGTGTTTATATAGAGCAAAGACATAAGAATTGCAATTATAAAAGTAAATTCAATCGATCATATAAGACAAAGAATTTTAAAAAATAAACATCTTTATTTACTTATAGGTAAGCTGTGGGATTAGCAACTTAACATTAATAAAATAAAGAGAAAATACAAAGAAATCCTATTTTAGAAGGCTAGAGAGTCATCATCATCTCTAGAATCATCTTCCTCGTCATCGTTGCCTCTGCCTTCAGCTTTGTCACCTTCAACTTCTTCATTGCCTTTCTCTTTTAGGGTATCCTCATGCTTAACAAAATCAGGAAGATGGCAAGAAGGAACACCTAATTTCTCTCACAAATCCACCATATCATTGTGAACATAGGAGATGAGAAGGAATCTCCTCTTCATCATTCTCATCATCTTGTCTAACTTGCGATTGATGGTGGCAAGAGATAGTTTGGTTTTGGGTTTTTATTGAGGAGGAAGGACTGGTAGGCTTCCTTCTTTAATGATAAGCCTCTTCCTTTTAGAGGCTTGAGATGTCTCCATCTTCTTGGCCCCAAAGGTACCTAGCATATATGCATATGTGTCTGGGTCTATGGCTTTGGCATTTATTAAGTAGGTAAGGTCAAGGAAGTTTTGAGAAGGAAGGAGTGGGTTACTGAGGAATTTTTCATTTTCCTCATTAAGAGCTCCAATAAAGCAGTACATTGCTTTCACATCTGATGGGAGGAGGAATTGGCTCTTTAGTTTGGTGATCATATAGAGCAATTGATCCATAGGATAATGACTAATTTGGATAGGTTTGTTTTTAACAATGGAGAGCAATAAGACTATATCCTTTTAAGACACTTTATCATTACCATTAGCTCTAGCATTTACAAAAAATATGATGATATGATGGAGTATCCAAAAAGGGAGGGTTTTGATGTATTTGGCTAGGAAAGTTTTTTGGGTCATGTTTGGTCTCAATTGAAATTTCAAACCAAAATTCAGAATAGATTATATCAAGTGCGGAGATAATGAACGAGATATTTTCTCTAACTTGAAGGTTAAAGAGGTTTGCCAATTACTCAAAAGTAATAAAATAAGGATCCCCATAAGCAAGAAATACTAACCCATATTGCCCAGCTCGTGATTCTACTTTGCGACTTATTGTCACCATGCACATGAATTCCCTTATGACTTCTTCATAATCGGGTTCATCCCGAAAGATGAACTCGTTCCATCCTAAGTTGGAGAGGAATGCTCGTATCTTGTTGTTGATCCCAAGGGTCTCTAGCAGAAAGGTAGATGGTATTTTGTTGAGGAGGATGATTTTGGAAGAGTTGGCTTTGAAACGTTCCTTCCCCTCATCTGTGATTCCTTTCATAAGATGAAGGGCTACAGGTGCAGATGGTTGGGCTACTGCCTTGCCCTTCCTTACTCTAGAAATCTTCTTGGTATCCATTGAGAAAGTAGAGAGACTTTGATAATTTAGAGAGTGTGGAAAGAGAATTGTTTTGGAGTAGAATGAAGTGATAAAAATCACTATTTATGGGGGTTTATATAGCCATTTGAAGGGTGTGAAAATGACTAGAAACATCTAGAATTAGAGTAATGAAGTGTTGGAAATGGTTGGCAGTCAAATCACTTAATTGTGTGACAGTTGTTGGAATTCATGACCATGAAATCCATAGTCACGACTACTAATTCTAAAAAATAATGAGTAATAGACAAAAATCCTTAGGAATTGGTGCATCCAATGATCAAAATTTTCAAAATTTGACTGAATTTGCGTGGAGAGCAAAATTCACAACTGTAAATTGACGTTCATCATTCGGGTAAGATGAACCTTTAATTTGCGACTATAAGTCAAGAATAGAGACAACGAATTACAAGGCAATAAGGATAATCATAAAATAGCTAAATTTAATAATTAAAGTGATGATCCACATTAATATATTGATGCTTAATTTATGCAATTTGACATAGAAAAGCTCAATTGCAATTAAAATTAAGATATCCAATGATTAATATCACATACAACCAATACACATAGCAATCAAATAAAATATCATTTTTATTTTTTTTACTTTAGAGAGCTTCCATCAAGCATTCTCAATTCTCTCTCAATGAAGTTCAACCTTTCATCATTGAGAGGTTTAGTGAAAATATATGTACATTGATGATTTATGTCTATAAATTCTAACACAACATCACCCTTTTGGACATGATCTTTAAGAAAGTGATGGCTAATATCTATGTATTTGTCCTATAGTGTTGGATGGGATTCTTAGAGAGATTAATTGCACTAGTGTTGTCACATTTGATAATAATATGATCAATAACTTTGTTGTAGGTGCAACAATAACCCATAGCTACATACTCAGCTTTGGTGGTGGATAAGGTAACTGAAACTTACCTCTTGCTAAACCAAGACACTAAGCATTCTCCTATAAAGTGGCAAGTTCTAGAAGTACTCTTTTTATTTAAAAGATTACCAATGTAATATGCATCCGAATAGCCTATGAGACTAAAAGATGAATCCCTAGGATACCATAGTCCTAAGTGCAATATGCCATACAAATACTTGAAAATTCTTTTGACATATGTGATTCTTTAGGAGAGGATTGAAATCTAGCACACATATATACACTAAACATAATGTCAGGTCTTAAAGCAGTAAGATAAAGTAGAGAACTGATCAGACCTCAATATCTCTTTTCATCAACTATCTTACCCGATTCATCTTTGTCTAGCTTGATGGTACCACTCATAGTTGTTTTTGCTACTTTGCATCCATCTATGCCAAACTCTTGAGTATATCCTTTGTGTATTTAGCTTGGTTAATGAAAATCCCTTCTTTGGTTTGTTTGATTTATAGACCAAGGAAAACCTTGAGTTCTCCCATCGTGCTCATTTCAAATTCCCTTGTCATACTCTTAGCAAAAGCCTCACAAAGAGATTAATTAGTAGCACAAAAAATGATATCATCAACATAAATTTGTACTATAAGTTTATCATGTCTATGCCTTTTTACAAATAAGGTAGTGTCCACCTTTCCCTTTTCAAAATCACTTTTGAAAAGAAATGAGATAAGCCTTTCATACCAAGCTCTCAGAGCGTGTTTCAACCCATATAAGGCTCTATTCAATTTGAAAAAATAATTTGGAAAACTATGTGATTCAAAACTAAGAGGTTGTTCAACATAAACTTCCTCCTCAATAAACTCATGTAAAAAAGCACTTTTGACATAAATTTGAAAAAGTTTAAATTCATATGACATACATAAGCTACAAGAATCCTAATGGCCTTTAACCTTGCAACAGGGACATAGATTTTATCATAGTCTATTCCTTCCTCTTGACTATAACCTTTTGCAACCAATCTAGCTTTATTCTAATTGATGAATCCTTGCTTATCTAACTTGTTCTAAACACCCATTTGTAACCTACAATTGGGTGTTCCTTAGGCCTAGGAATAAGTTCCCATACATTGTTTCTCTCGAATTGGTTGAGTTCCTCTTGCATAATAATCACCTAACTTTCACCATCAATAGCCTTATCAATTGATTTTAGCTCAAATTGAGAAATAAAGGCAAGGTTATTATCTAAAAGATTAAGTTGAGATATAGTACTTACACCCTTTGAAGTATCACCAATAATTAAGTCTTTGGGTTGATGCTTGGAGAATCTCCAACCCTTGGGTACATCTTCACTTGACAACGCTTCTTGTTGATATTGTGGTTTCTCATCAACTATTGATGATTCACCTTTATCTTTGTCTTTGTCTTCTTCTCTTGTAGTGTGCTTCGAATCTAATTTTTCAAAGTCACCTGCAAGATCATCAACAAAAGAATCTTTCCCAAATCAATTTTATTAGATTCATTAAACATTCATATACTCTTCAACAACCATATAACTTTTGTTAAAGATTCTATAGGCCTTGCCAGAGATGGAATAACCTAAGAATATCCCCTCATTAGTTTTTGAGTCAAATTTCCCAAGATTATCCTTGGTATTCAATATATAGCACTTGCATCCAAATACTCTTTGGTATGATATCTTAGGTTTCTATTGTTCCATAGCTCATAAGATGTTTTATTGAGAATGGATCGTTTAAAAACTCTATTTGCAATATAACACGAAGTATTAATGGCTTCGACCTAAAATTAAGTTGGTAAAGAATACTCATTGAGCATAGTTCTAGTATTTTCTACTAGTGTTCTATTTTTTTCTCTCTACAACACCATTTTATTGTGGTGTTCTAAGGGTTGAAAAATTATAAAAAATTTTGTTCTCTAAATAGTAAGTTTTAAAAGCTTCATTTTGAAATTCCTTTCCATGGTCACTTCTTATAAAAGAGATGAAGTAACCCTTTTCATTTTGAATTCTTTTTGCAAAACTTTTGAAAGCATCAAAACTATCATACTTATGAGCTAGAAAAGATACCCAAGTAAACCTAGAATAATCATCAATTAGGACTAGTGCTAAATCTAGAATAATCATCAACTATGACTAGTGCATAATGTTTTCCACCTAAACTAGCACTTCTAATAGGTCCTATTAAGTCCATATGAATTAGTTAAAGAGGTACAAATGTACTTACAACATTTTTAGCTTTGAAGGAAGATTAATGTTGCTTCCCCATTTGGCAAGGACCACACGTCTTATCTTTTAAGAAACTTAGCTTGGGAAGATCTTCCACTAACTTTCCTTTAGATAAGCTTTGTAAGAGCTCTATGTTACCATGTCCAAGTCTTTTATGTCATAGCAAAGCTTCATTATTAAAAGATTGGTTAGCAAAAATTTATAAGTTAATTAAGTAGGTATTGCATTTCCTTTCACCATTGAAAACAACCCTTTTATCCACTAATGTTGCAACTCGACATTCTCTAGGGTCAAAGGTGACTTTATTACCTTTGTCATACAATTGACCTACACTTAACAAATTATGTTGCAAGCCATCAACTAACAAAACACCATTAATTAAAGAGCAACCATTCTTACCAATGGTACCCTTGGCATTGTTACCAAATTTGACATTGCCACCTTCTTTATCTTTTAAGGCCATGAATAGCTTCCTATTGGCCATCATGTGTTTTGAGCATCCACTATCTACATGCCAATCATTTGATTCATTGGTGGCTACCAAACATCCCTACACAACATAAATAAATCATCTATTCTTTGGTACCCAAGCGTACTTGAGCCCTAAGGGGTTAGGTATTGAAGGGTCTTTCAATTTGAGGTGAGCCTTCCTAATGTAGCAATAAATATTAATATGTTAATACCTCATGCAATAATGACATTGGAGTTTAGACTTGTGAGTCTTTCTCCTATGCACAATCTTAGTTTAAGTAGGAGGCCTTCTCATACTTTGGTTGAGGGACTGTATGCAAGTGCACAAGTGATGAGGAGTATGAGAGAATTTTTTATGTTTCTGTGTTCGAGCATGCTTCTTGTTGTACATATAAATATGATTTATTCTTTGAGCCTTGGCTTTTGAGCCTTAGGGGGCCTTACTTATACGTTAGGCATAAATGGCTTAGTGCTAGGAGCACGTCTCTTCCCAATGACCTCAATACTTGAAGTTTGAGGTGTTGTTGCTCTAATGAATGTAGTGAGTGTAGATGTAGAGGTTGAGGCCTCATTAAATCCTATACCATGCCTAATTAAGGGAGGCCTTTGTGATACTATGAGTGTATCCAAAGCTTCCTTACCCTTATGAAATTTTGAGATAGAGCTTATAAGCTCAATGACTCCTCCCTTTAGAGAGTCTTTCTCTTTTCTTAATTAAGCTAATGATGAAGATGATTTAGAAAGATTTTCCATTGACTTTTTCAGTTATTCATTTGAAGCCCTTAATTCACTTATAAGATCATTAAGGGATTTGTAATCTTCCTCTAATTTTGAGCATTTTCTCTTATAAGTCTTCATTTGTGACTTATATTTATCACAAAGCTTCTATAAGCACTTCATCTACATCATCTAAATCATCATAATCAAAATGAGAATGAGATGAAGTGCTTACCTCATTAGGAGAATCCTATTGAGCCATAAAGCATATGTTGGCAATCTCCTCATCTTCATCATCCTTACTTGAACTATCATCCTAAGTGACTTTAAAGTTCTTCCTTTTCTCTTTGTCCCCTTCTTTTTTTTTTTTTCTTCTTCTTCTTTAACTTTAGACCATCATACTTAATGTGGCCTTACTTGCCACATTCATAGCATGTGACTTTGGTTGATCTCTCTTTAGGATTAGGAGTAGCTTTCTTGAAGTTTCTTTTTTCTTTTCATCTTCTAATAAGCTCCTTGGTCCTTCTAGAGAGCATTGCTAGTTTTTTCCCTCTTTGTCACTTTCTTCTTCACTTAAAGTAAGCTTCACTTCATTCTTTTTAGATGTAGACTTGAGTGTTAAGGTCTTCCTATATTGTTTTTCAGATTGTTGTTCTTTGCCCCTCATTTTCTTTATTTTCTCATCTTTCTTTAAGGCCAAGTCATGAGTTAAGAGTTTGCCTATATTGGCACCTTTCCTATTTTTTGGTTTGATTCTTAGATATTACACACTCTAGCACCAAATTTCTCAAAAGGTAAAGATTTTAGAATTTTATAGTTTACCTCATGATTTGTGAGAATCCTGCCAAACTTCTTCATATTGGTCACGATTGTTGGGAGTCTATTGGTTATATCGGTGATGCTTTCATCCTCTTTCATCATGAATAACACACACTATGTTACATACATCTTTAGCTTGTTGGATTTCACTAAGGTGGTGCCTTCATGATAGTTCTCCAATGTTTTCCAAATCCCATAGACAATTTGGCAATGTTGTACCCTTCCAATTTCTTCTCTCTCTCTCGAACACTTAGAAGGATTATCATGGCTCTCTTATTCTTACCATTGGATCTTCTATGTGCTTCAACCCATTCTTCTCTAGGGGTTAGTTCTTCACTCTTATCCACCACTTTGGTGGGTGGCTTCCATTCTTTAACAATAACATCCTAGAGATCTACCATATTCATATCTAAATAAATTTTCATCCTATACTTCCAATGAGTATAGACAACTTGATCAAAATAAGGCTTCAGTTATGAGTGGATTTCTTCTTGTGCCATTGATCTTTACTCACTCAATTAATATTATTAGTGAGACTTGGCTCTGATATGTGAGTGGATTCTTTTTTATGCCATTGATCTTTACTCACTCAATTAACGTTATTAGTGAAACTTAGCTTTGATACCACTTATTGGCCTAGGGCACCGAAAAAGAGGGGTTGAATTGGTGCTTAATTTAAAAATTTTAAAAAAAGGATTAATGTGTTTAAAAAGATGAGTAGTAGAAGAAAGAAATTGACACAAGTTTTTATAGTGGTTTGGGTGTTAACTAACCGGGTATCTCACTTAACTCAACCGGTGTTTCCAAGCTCATACCAAACTTTTATAACTTGTGTTTATGGCTCACACAACAACCTTGCACCTAATGTTTTCTAGGCTCACATAAAAAACTGTTACAAGTGTTTTCGAGGCTCATACCAAAACCTCTCATAAGTGTTTTCAAGGCTTGCACTAAAACCTCTCACAATGGTGTTTATTGCTCACACCAAACAATCACAAACAAATAAACGAGAATTGAAAGAATGAATAGCAAATTGGCAAGAGATTGGTTACAAATTAATAAATTCTCTTGCATTTATATATGATTAGTGGAGTATTTATAGCTCATATCCACCAAAGAGACATTGGACTAAAACTATCAATAAATGTCCAAGATGTGTTAGGCAGATTTAACATTAAATGCTTGTCAGGTGAAAATAGTAGTTGCGAATTTCCAATTTCCATTGTGGACCCGAAAATTTAAGAGAAAAACTTCATATGTGTTAACTACTATTCCACGTGTCAGCTTTCCATTGGTTGTTTAAGAAAATATAATTGTTGTGTTCTAACCATTAATAAAAGTCGCGGTCTCAAGATACCTAAGTCTTGGGCGCGACTGTGATAGCAAATTCCTCTGTTTGGTGATGAAGGTTATACTATTTGAGTCTTGATTGTTACCTAATTTTTTCCTTTACGATTTTTGATCTTTCAATGGACATCTGACATGTTGTGGTTGTGGCTTTGGTTCCCTCCATTATCACTATGAAAGTCACGGTCATGACTCTAGTGCAACACTCACCTCGAATTCTTCTGTGACTAAGGTTTTATAGTCTTTGGATGGTTCGCGATAATGAAATAGCTCGTGAATTCCTCTAACCTAGCTTCATCTTTTCTGGTGATTGATTCACGGTCGCGATTTACCATACACATACCACGAATTTGGATGATCTTTATATTGTTGGAGATTTTGAATTACATCTTACTTTTAATGAAAAAATCAAACTTATAATCTACAAAACAACACTTAATGAAAGTATTAGAATTGATCAATCTCTATTGTCAATATCAAAAGAGGTTCATGACTTAGGTTTAACCAACCTAGTCCAATAGGATACTTTCTATGGGGCCCTGCTGATAAGCCGAATAAGTTGATAAAAACTTAAAATTTTCGTGGTAGGATAAGACATGGGACAACACATATTGGATAAGGTTGTCTTGTCTTAACTACAAACATATTTCAAAACATGATCAAAATGTGTACCAATCAAGATTTGACATTTGGCATCGAAGATTTCCAAGATTCTTCAAAGATCATCCAATATTTTCGAGATTCTATAAGAACTTTCCAAGATTTTCAAAATTCTTTAAGGTTTTTAAGATTTGTAATAACTCTTTAAGATTTCTTCCTATTGACTAAATATGAAGTCCTTGTCTTCTTAGGATTATCTTTACTAGTCTTTCATTATTTTACGTAACTCTATAAATTTTCTTCATATATTACATTGCAAAGCGAGATACCTCTTTAGACAATCACAAGGCATTCTTTTATTCCTTATTTCATTAGGAAACCTTTATTTAGCATGTTTTTTTATGGCCAAACTCTTTATGGCATAATTTGCAGTTGGATTTAGGAATTTATTATCTTTTATTCTTCATTAGCTAGGCTATTTTGCAAAGCTATATATAGCCCTCCATTCAGCCATAATTTAAAAAGTTAAATGAATTATCTTTTGTCTATAAGCTTTTGTGAGAGAGATCTCTCTTATTGTGTTCTTCAAAGGACTTAGTGAGATTACTGAGTGAGCTTAATAAATTCACAAACTCATTTAATATAGGTCTTAAATTACTTAGTCAATTTAGGATTGAGATTAACACAACTTTGAATCTTTATAATTTTAGGTTGCTAAAAATAGGTTTTCTAAGGGTTCGGATTTGAAGATCAAATCTTATTGCTTGATTATTGAATAGAATTGGGACTTGTGCAAATGCATATGAGTAAGGAATCAATCCAGACTTATTTGTATCACTATCCAAGAAGTGCTAGGATAAAATACCCTTTTATAAATGAAAGGAGGAACTGTACCTCGAGCTAAAGAGTGACGAACTTGCAATGCACGTAAGGTGGATTATAAAATGTGCCTAAAGCCAAGGCAGAAAGAATGACACAATCCCTATAAGTATTCAAGGTAACACGAAATAAATTTCACCATCTACTGCTCTAATAGATATCAATAGTAGTGATATCGAACATTCACTCAACCATAGTAGCAGCAGGCCTCATCAAGTGATGGTTCGAACGATGTTATGAATAATAGAGACTCATATATATTGTCAAGAAAGCTAATAGTCTCATCTTCTTCCTGTAGTTATATCTAAAAAAAGTAAAAAAACAAAAAAAAAATAAGAGAAAGAAAAATGAAATATGCTCATTACGTTAAAAACCTGAAAGAGTCACCAAAGCAAAAATGAGTAGCTCGTTGGATTGAAAACCTATAAGGGTGGTCTAAGTAAAAATTAGGGTAATAAAAAAATATTAAAAAGAGAAAAAGATAAGTAAGAACCACAAGAAAAGATACTATAAGAGGAACTCTTACTTGAAGCAATAGTGATTGCCCATAAAAGAATCACTAACACTAAGAGCTACTTTCTTGAGTCCTATGATAGTCTCACTTAAGATCATCGGTATAGGGGTCCTTCCTGATTCAGCTCCCTCTAAGAGTGGTAAAATCTATAGATCTATCTCTCCATCCTCTTTTTATAGTAAATACTCGCCCATCAAAATGGTTGTCGCAATACGAGGCTAAGCCATCCTAGCATAGCCTCTAAAGGGGAAGGGAATGATGAAAGGAGCCATGAGGATTTTTTCCCTAACCCAAAATGTATCTAGTTACCTCCTCATACTGAATGTTGAATAATTCTACCATCTTTCAAACATATGGATAATCTAGGTGAGGCATAATAATCTAATCTATAGTCATGATGCAACAATCAAGAATCTAATAGAGGGTAGATCTTTGCATCTAGAAACTAAAAGGTATGGGTAGTGAAATCTCATAAAGAGTAAGCTCTTCACATGAAGTGTGCATTAACATAGATAGAAGATAGGTAACAAAGAGTTGAGAGATTCACCCATGGTAGATCAAGCTAGATTTGGGGTGGGAGAGACCTTATAACGGTTTTTGACATAGTTTATAGGCTAGAGATATTGGATGTAAATAATAAATCCGAAGTGGGTATTTATTTAGTGCTTGATAGTTATAAATAACTAAGTCTATATTGCCATCCTGTTCGGTTGTGCAAACCTTATCTTGGGCTATATAGCCCTTAGTTTTTAGGAAGACTCAAGTAGTTTCTCATTCATACTTTAGGCTTAGAGTGACATTTGTACCTGTTCTAAAAAGCATACATGTAAAAGAATGGCAATACACATTCAAAGATGCCTAATCAAAGGTCAAAATCATATTTTTGCATTAAAAAAAATGAAAGTATCAAAGTTTTACAAAAGAATAGAGGTAGTATCACCTCAACATATCTTAGAAAACCTCAAAATCTAAGCAAACATCTAAATTTAGGGCTTTTAAATCACCTAATAAACTATACAATTGTGCATAATATTAATCAAAATGTATTATGCTCAAATGGAAAAGAAGAATGTCCTTAAAAAGCTAAGGTATGAGGGAAATCTCTAAGGCTCGATTGTCTCTACCTCTAGAAAGAGTCGCCTCAAAATCTTTAGCCTCACCATATGTCACCACATGTCCGTGCTTCATAACTACTTGAGATAGGGTCTTGATCTCTACCTCTACCTCTACCAAATGTTGATCTTTCTTTTTGATCTCATGATTCAAATGTTAGATTGTCCCCTATAAAAAACATAAGGGTTAGGATGAATTGGATACAAAACACTCAATGAACAAATCATAAGTATACATATATGCATTGCTTTTATTTCTGTTATATGTATTTTTCTCACTGACCTACATAAAGTGTGACTACTGTGTCATGACCCTCTTCAAGGTAGTGATCAGATCGATCATAGCCTTGACCTAGACATGGGGAAACTACAAAAAAGGAAAAAATAAGCATCTTTAGCAACAAAGCTGACATCATTATCAGTGTCTAGTGAAATAAGGAAGAAAATACTCAATTGGGAAGTCTCGGCTATATCGAATGTGCAGATAGACTGAGTGATCCACAATGACATCATGGAACCCGTCAATGAATTCATCAAGACTCCATCAAATTATCTAGCATGGACTCTAAATCGTTTATTACTACGAGCTTTACACCCCTTAAACTCGACCTATGCCCATTTACGGCTGAGTTAGTAGCAATGCTAGATATGAAAGTATAAGCAACAGATCTTCAAGTAGCTTGTGTAGTGGTACCTCAACCTCCATGCTGAAGGATGACCCCTTCATTAGCTGCATGTTGAGTGAATGCTCAAATGGCTACCTCCAATAAAGGAAAACTCTCGATTAATGCTCCAACCATCCAAAACTTGTAAAAGGTTCTGTTAGAAGTTAGTTGCTCCCCTAGTGATCTGTGTAATGTTATAACAAGCTTCACACCATCTAAATCCCTTTCCTATAATAGGCTTGTGGTCGTACACTGTGGGACGGGTCATACATCTAGGCCCTTGTACCAAAGGAATATGTGGTCACCTAAGTACCACTCTTAAATAGAGGCTCCACCATTAACCAACAACTGTAAGAGATGGCCTCTACCTCTGTTGCCTGTAATGGCCACATCTTCATGAGACCCCTCTAGTCAAAGCTTAGCTATAACAAAAATAAAAAAGACCACTATAAGTATAAGACTAGAAAATGATAAATAAATAATCATGACTCACACAACTCTATCTATACAGGAAAAAATACATAGTCAATGGTGATTATGTTCGAGTAAGTGTACCTATTGACAATAGAGAACTATAAGTAGACCACTGCACTCTGCTGTGAAAAATGCGGGTAGTCGCCCTTAGCCTCAACCTTGGGGTCAATGACCTGCAGTAAGCATAACTCAATGCCACATGCATACCAACGAATGTGGCATAAGCCCTAAAACAATAATACAAGGCCAAAACATAAAGAGAAGATAAAGGATTAAGAGTTACTTATGATCCTAATCAAAGAGATAAATTAGGCTTAGATCCTTTAGCACTAGAACCAAGTGCTCGACTATGTTAGAGGAATTCAAGAATAATACCCTTGACAGAGCTTACAATAAAAAGCAATGCGCTACCAGTCGATCACTTCATCAAGGCTATCATCGGTAACCCTATGTGTATCAACCAAAATACCAAACCTCGCTATTGTCCTACTCCCCCTTGAACAAGGGAATGTAACCTTGGACTCTCAATAAGTAGTCCCTTTAAAGCATCAACTTATGCACTCTTAAATCTATGGTCAAAGGGATACCCACAAAGCATAACCTGGTCAAGAAGGCAAAGTGCCCGAGCATAGTTGTCACTTTACCAATCAGGGGTAAATAGAAAGTGCGAGTTGTATCCATCCACCACTCTAGTAGTGCATACGTCATTGCCAAATTGGCCTTTGGCGCCTCCTTTGGCAACATCCGTAGTAAAATCTATACTCCAGTCCCTTATAGATGGGCCACAACCAGGGAATGCATAGTATATTACAAGAAAAATGATTTATTGTGATATTTTGAACTGACATTTTGCACAAATGTCGCTTAAAGTTAAAAAATACATTAAAGTAACTTTTAATAAATGTTATTAAAGGTCTTAGTTATTGCAATAATTCTTTTAATTTTAAGTGATACTATATAATAAATGTCATTTTATTTATCTTTTAATGACATTAATTCTAACATTTACTATAATTGTCACTTAATAAATGTCATTTATTTTAACATTTACCCCACCTCCCAAAAATAATCTATTTGGCACACTCCCTCCTACTGTCTCTTACGCACCTGCTCCACCTTAATAGTTCTCACCTCCAGTCCCCTCCATTCTTTTCCCGCAACACCACCCACTACAAAAAAAAAAAAAGCTACTAAAAATTAGCTACTTCCTATGCTCGTAGCCATTTAGTGACTAAATAATGATTGAGTTGAAAAAAGTTAAGTTTAGCAACTAAATAATGATTGTATAGTTGCACAATATATGATGTCAATTGTTAGCTACTAAGTTCAGCAGCTATTTAGTTACTAAATAGCGACTACGTATTGTGTAGTAGCTAAAAAGGAGACTAAAAAATAGCCTCTAAACTTAGCAACTAATATGTTGTTAATAGCTTAGCTAAGCAATCACTAATGTTTTGAACACTCATGATTAGCTACTGAATGATTTGTAGCCACTAATTACTTTTTAGTTAGTGACTAATTGTAGCTACTACATGATGTAGTAGTTAAATGCATTTATAATTTTGAAGCAATTGATTAGTTACTAAATAGTTGGTGGTCACTAACTAGTTACTATGTTTTGGTTAGTAGCTAAGTTTTTTTTATTATTTAGTAGCAATGTAATCGCTAATAGGGGTGAACAAAAATCAGACCAAACCAGAAACATTGACTGGACAGATTTAATTTGATTTGATTTGATTTATGTATATGTAAAATTCAATTTGGTTCAGTTTTTATTTTAAAAAATTTTGATTTTTGATTTTCAATTCAATTTTTTATATAAAAATGAATAAACTAAAATTATCAATAAATCAAATCAATTTGAATCCAACTGGATTTAAGATACATATAATTTCATTAAATATAACCGAATTAAACCAAAATTTTATAAAATTGATGCAATTTGAATAAATTTGTATACATGTAAAATTCGATTTAATCAATTTGATTTGTTTAATTTTTTAAAAAATTTAAATTTAATTTAATTTTAAAAATATAAATTTAATTTATTTAATTTTGATAAAAAAATCGAAGACCATTTACACTCCCTAATTGCTAAGTAATTATAATGCCTTTTTACTTACAATGCCATTTTCTTTTTCCTTGAATCCAAGTTATCCTTAATAACAAAATGAATCAGAGCATAGGAATTTCACACAGGATTTATTCTCTGTCGAGCTAAGTAATTCCACTCATAAAGCAATTCCACATCAGAATCTTAGGTGACTTAGTTGATTTCTTCAATTTAATTTCAATTGCCTTTATTTGTGATTAGGTTTTCTTAGAATTTGAAGATGGAAGAGTAGTTACAGTACATGCAAATGCTACACTCTCAAATGAATAGTACAATACTTCTCTTTATCTCACTTTATACATGTAATACAAAATCAGCCATAAAACCTAACTATGGAAGACTACTGATGCGTGTCGCAGTGTTTGAGGATAGTGACATGTGTTATCTTTATGAAGACGAAGAAGAGTATGTGGAGATCATAGTTGGTGAGGGATTAATCGAGGTTGGAGACATAAAGCATTCATTTTGATGGAGCTAAGCCACTTGAGACATCAGATTTAGGGTTTTGTTTAAAGGTAGAGGAATAGTAGTAATAGAAGGTTTCGTTCATTTTGGCTTGTAGTTAGGGTTTGGAGACCAAGAAACTGCTCTCACGACCACTAAACTACCCATCAAAGCTTCTCCTTTTATTGTTTCTTCTTTGGCCATGGACATAACCACCATTAGTATGCAACATCTAAGACCAATATGGGTATGTCTAATTCTGCTTAGTTTTCCATGCTTTTATCTTTTTGTTTGCCTTAATTGATTATATTCTATTTTTCATAGGCAAATTCATAATTGAATGATGTTTGTTTAGTACTGGAATTAGAAAATTTATGAAAATTTAATTGTATAACTTTTTGGGTTATTAGATGATTAGCACCCCTTCAATTTCGTCTTTTCTCATAAAAATTCTTGTGAACACCCTCTCTTTCTTTCTATTGCTTTAGTGATGACATACTAATGGAATGAGCATTACATGCTTTAAAGATCATTAGTATTGGTTGAAGTTTATCCATTGAAGACAATTAAAGATGGCTTCTTCATGGTATATATGCCTATCTATCAAATTTGTTTGAGGCATTGAATTAGATTATTTCATTGCATTTCAATCGTATAATTTTCATTTTTCAAATTAGGTTTATTAGTTATTTATTATTTTGACTTAAAGTAATAAATCCTAATGTGATTTACATAAAAGATAAAGATAAAAGAAACTTGAAATAATCAATCAAATATATGGTTGATGCATATAGTTTGATAGTCTTTGAAGTCATTTCTTGTGGCATCTCATAATATCGTGAAGATGAGTGAGTAGATATTAGGCAGTTTATTACTCTTTTCAGATCATTATTGTCATTTATTAACTTAAGAGCATTCTACCTAATTCTGATTTGTTTGCTAATATGAATTTATTAGCAAGAAAGTGAATTCTTTTTCTCCTTATTTGGTTTTTATAACATAATTGTAATTTTTAGATTTTAGATGCATTTGAGAATCCTAAGCTGCTAGATGCACTGAATGCCAAAGGGATTGTGTTTCTTAGGCCTCCAGCTATGTCTATGGTAGCATTAGGCAATAAAGTTGGCTCATTTTTTATTGCTCAAGTGGCAGATGTCCCTACTCTTCCACGGAGTGGCTCTCATGTAATTATCTAACTAAATTCTGATCAAATGTTTATTGCATCATTCTACATTGAAGATACAATGTTTTTAGTTTTTAGGTAAAAATTCCTCCAAAATGTTGTTTGATTACCATCATAAATGAGGTATATAGGGAAGCATGTGTATATACAGCAGAGGAAGAATTATAAGTTGCTAAGCAGTTGGTTACCCTATAATGATCAAGGCATAATGGGGTGGTGGCGGTAAAGGCATAAGAAAGATTTTACTTTAATATGACTAAGTTTTAAATTTTTTACTTGAAGGATTTTATTATTGTAATATTATAAATGAACTATATTCTTTTGGGTTTTTTAAGTTCATAATGATGATGAAGTTAGAGTGTTACTCAAGCAAGTTTGGGGTGAAGTTTTAGGATCACCTATATTCATAACGAAGGTTGCTTCCTAAGCTAGATTTTCTTTTACCCTTTAGTTTGAAAGAAAAGCATTTGAACAACTATTCCAAGATTATAGTATAATTTTGATGATACATTGGATTTTCTTGTATAGAGTCGACGTATAGAAGTCCTTAAAAAAATCAATTGTCAAATAAGCACAAAACATGACATACATTATTAAACATTTTTTAGGACTATTATATGTAGCCATATCTCATAGCATTTCATGCTTATCCTAATTTTAAATTTCTTTTGTTTTGTCACTATTGTTTTTTAGAGCTTTTATGGGCTTTTTGTTCTCTTATTGCTTTGGATTGTAATAATATATCTAAAATTAGATTATGGTTTGATAATTAATGAGCTCGAGTTGTCTAATTATTTGACTTAATTTAGTTATATATAAAGTATTATGTAAAAATAAATATTTTAAACAAATATTAATCAAAAATAAAAATAAATTTTAAAAATATATGTAAAATATCTATAATCTAACAAATGACTTTAACTTATAAATATTTAAAACCAAAATTATAATCATTTTTATTGAATTAATTAAAATCAAATTTCTATTTTTTATATAATTTTAAACACTCTAATATAAAAAAAAAATTGATTGATTTCATTTGGTTTTCAAACCATAAGACCATACATAAAAGAGAAGGTTGTAATTCTAATTTCCCCACTCTACTCAAATTTGATAGTCATGCGTGGGATGGACACCGAAGGTGTGCACTTGTTGATTTGCATGCAATACATTACAAAACATAGGACACTAGTTTCGGCCTTAAAAATTATGCCACACTTATACATTCAATACACTTATGTGGCTTGTATAAGGAGAGTGATGTATGCCCTTATTCTTAATTGATTTCTCTTTCCATGTTTGTTCAATGTGTTTGGCATTTTGGTAATTATGTGAATTAATGTTTATCTTTTATATAGATGCTTAATATAGGTACACCTTAATGCCCTAATATTATATGTATCACTTGATCTAATGGTAAAAATTTCAAAACTCTTTTAATAATATTAATAATTAGTCCAAATCTTTTTGTAATTTATCGTTATATTTTTTTCATTTTAGTATAGGTCACAAGTATTAGTTTATGCATTTGGGTTAGGCATATGGTTTTTTCATGAATAATGTCTAAGATTACGATATTTATTTTTTTAATAATTTAAGTTTGGTTGTTTGATTATTTTATTATTCTATTGAATACTCAAATGGATACTTTATTCATTTTATAGATATTTTATTTATTTATGATTGTAATTTAAAAGAAAACTTTAGGTTATGTTATATATTTGTGATTGATACTTTTATGATATGTATTTTGTTAGTATTAAAATGAATGTTATAATATGACATTTTAGCAATGGATAAAAATGATATTACAGTGTTTCTTTTAGTCACGTTTCTGTAAAAAGTTACAATATGAAATTTTACTAATTAAATTCATATGCATTTTATAGTGATATTTTATAATATTAAAAGTGATATATTTTAAATGTAATTATAAAGTTTTATAGCAATATTTATCGATGTATTTCAAACAAAATTTAACAAATGTTTTATTAACCTAAAGTGGCATTTAATATGTGTTTAATAAACTATTACTAATAAGTCATAAATAGCTTTTGTGCCATTTTATAAATGTTGCTTGAACTCATTAAGGTGACGTTTGAAAAATATCAAATAAAATAGTGTTGAAAATGTTGCTTATAAGTTTATACTAACACTTATAATAAATATCATTTTAATATATAACGATACCCACTTAAGTGTCACTTACAAGAAACGTTAGTATATGTCTAAAGCGCCATTTTTTAGAGTTTTAGTGACATTTAATAAATGTCATTATAGACAAATTTTTTTGTAAACCCACTCCTCGATAGGACCCATAACCCTGCTTCCCTTCTTAAAGGCAACAATCTCTTGCAAGAGAAATAAAAGAAATGAATAATGATATATATATATTCGTACATTTATCAAGGTCAGAAGATGAAAGAGTCCGAAAAGTCTAAATTCAGAGGCAAAGAAACAACAAGTCATAGTCACAAGGATTTATTTGCATGTTTTGAGGAAATTATGAAGATAATTTTCTAAAATAAAAATTCAAATAAAACCCAATGACTAAGCCCCAAAAGACTGGTAAATTCATAGAATGGATAAATTATTTATAATTTTACTAAGGTATGTACCCTAATTTTTTAAGGATTATTCCATAAATTAATTTTGATTCTTCTTTACCTAGGTCACAAAATAAAGTCCAAATGCACATAAATAGAGGCAATCGACTAAACTGATAGACAAAAAATAACATTTCACTGAAGATAAAGGATGACTGTCCTAAAATTTATATCTAAAAAAATAGATAAAACCATTTCATTAAGTGAGTCTTCTATTCTGAAAACTATTTTCGAATAAAAAGGGTGAATCGAGAGTGATCTAACAATCAAGTGAAGATCATTGTTTAAAGCTTGCAAGTGTCATCTTCAAAATAGAGTTTGAAGAACAAGCTTTCCAAAAATTCTATCTATACTCTCAACCAAATCAAATATACTTTGTGAGTGTAATTTAAAGTGCTTTTATTGCTTGAGCAAGAAAGTTATCATTATCTTCAAAGTATTAATTTTGTTTGAGGAAACACTAGGTTAGGAGATCTTAAAATCATTATTTATGAAAGTTTTAATGTAGCACCTAAAAACTATTTTGGGAAAATGTTTTAGTAGCACTTTTAAGTCTACTTGTAACAACTTGATAGTGCCCATAAACTAGGTGGTTGATAGCACCTTAAACTATTTTGATAGTGAAGGACCTAATGGGAATATTAGAGCAAAGGATATAAGCAAGTTGCGTCGAACCTCTATAAATCTCGTGTCTTGATTCGTCATTACTTCTGCACTTAGTTTTTATTTTTAATTACTTGTCATTACCCTATTCAACCTCCCTTATAGGGAACCAAGGGACAATAATTGGTATCAGAGTCAATTTCTTCAACAAAGCTTCAGTGCTCAAAGCAAAGATCATGGCAAGTTATGAAGAGTCACAATCCATCCACAAGCCATCATTCTTCAATGGAGATGACTATGGGTATTGGAAGAATCATAATAGTGAAACCATTGATTTATGGGACATTGTTGAAGAAAGAAGAGATGTTCTAGCAAAACTAGTTAGAGAAGTTTTTGTACCAAAGCGTGAAAGTAAATGGATTGCTTAAAAGAAAATGACAAACCTAAAGAATAGATAAACAATGCATGTTCTCTTATATGCAATTGATAAATATCAATATGCTAAGTTGCAAATATGTACATCAGCCAAAGAAATATAGGACACATTACAAACTCAGCATGGAAAGAACCAATGAAGTTAAGAAGAAAAAGATACAAATGCATGCATATATGTATGAATCATTTGTATATCAACTAGGTGAAACCATTACTAAAATGTACAACATATTTATATAAATTATGGGCACTCTCAAAAACTCTAGGGAAGCATTATTCAAATAAGGACAAGGTAACAAAAATTTTAAGAATAATTCCCAAATATAAAGGGGAAGTTAAAAAAACAACTCTAGACGAAGCCAATAGGCTAGAAGCCCTATAATTGGATGAACTTATGGGAAAACTATTGGTTCATAAAATCACTTTTGAGAAGCTAATAGAAAAAATAGGAATGAGAAAGAAAGACTTGGCACTGAAAGCCAAAAAGGTATGTTCTGAATCTCTATTTACTTCTTATTTGCTAACATCTTCTTCTAGTGATGATGAAGATAATAATGAAGATGAACGTCCTCACCCTTATTACCAATCAAGTAAAGAGATTCATTTCAAACCAAATGAGTAAAAGGGTAAGGAAATACAAGTAGAGACGTAGTAAAAGTTAACTTATTTGCTATGAATGCAATGAGAAAGGGCATATAAAATTAGATTGTCTTTATATTAAGAAGAGCAAGCTTCTTGCCAGAAAACACACCTTCAATAAAGGAAAGGAAGTGGACAAAGCTATTTAAGATGATACTAGTGACTCTGAACCTGATAAGGAGGAAATAAGAAAGATGTTAGCTAACCTCTGTCTTATGCCAACTGATGAGCAATCAGATGAATCCTTAAGCGAACACTCATCTAGCAGTGATGGTGACGAAAAGGTAAATCCTTTTGATTCGTACTCTGTAGTTGAATTATATTATATAATTTCCAAGCTCAATATAAAAGTTGAGACTTTTAAGTCTAGCACTTCTTATCTTAAGAAAGAGAACAGATCTTTAAAAGATTATGCTAAGGGTCAAAAGACTCTAGCAAATGAGGTTAAGTCTCTCACAACTGAGAACCTTAAGCTTAAGGCAAGTCTCAGCAAGTTCACCTAATGAAAGGAAAAGTTAGACTCCATCCTTAAGTTTCAAAAAAGCTCATTCATCAATTATGGATTAGGTTATAATGCCTTTACTTTAACTAGTCCTTCTACCTTTAAAGTAATATTTGTTAAAGCTAAAGAAGATAGTGTTCCTAACCTTATAATAATGCCAAAATTTCTAAGAAGGGAAATGCCAAGATAAATGGCACAAATGAAAAGTCTTAACACATCCACACAATTGAGACAAGCTCCTCCTAAAGTAAATTATGCTTATATGTACCATTCATACAAGCCTAAAAGGTAAGGTGTGCAAAGACACATATATTAGCATAATTATGAACATATACACACACAACATAAGAGAATTCCTCACATAAAAAAACACTCCTAAACACATTGCTCAAAGGAGTTACAAGTCTGACAGACACTATGTGCATGTTCCACTTGGAAGTAAGACACCAGCTCACTTTGATGGCGATTGTTTTTACTGTGGTATATATGGCCACATTGCCTATCACTATCATTCTAGAAGGTATGATGAGTAGTGGGCAAAAGCTAACCCTCTAAGACCCAAGAAGGTTTAGGTACCAAAGACATAACTCTCATTATTTTTCAAATGTGCTTGAAATCTCAAGTTAGAAAGCAAAAAGTGGTATCTTAATAATGGATGTTCAAAGCACATGATGAGTGAAAAGATGTTCTTCACACAATTAGAGAAGATTGAAGGACTTAGAAACATGTCTTTTGGAGACAATGGCAAAGACAAAATTAGTGGCATAGGTAAAGTTAGTAAGGATAATGACTCACTTATCCTTGATAAAGTATTACTTATTGATGGACTCAAACATAATTTACTGAGTGTAAGTTAGTTGCAAGACAAAGGCCTTAAAGTTATGCTTGAGCCATAAGTTTGTTATGTGTCAAGGATGAGTGACAACAAAATTTTATTCATTGGTTTAAGAGTTCATAATATTTATGTGATTGATTTAAATTCTCTTGTTAACCATAATGCAAAGTGTTTAGTTTTTATAGTGGATGTAGGTAAAACTTGCCATAGAAGGTTGGGACATGCATGCATGAAACTCCTTAAAAAGCCAAAGAGAATAAACTTAGTTGAAAGCCTACCTGAAATCAAGTTTTCAAAGGATGAAGTTTGTAAAGCATGTCAACGAGTTAAATAAATTAAATCTTCATTCAAAGCCAAAAACAAGGGAAGTTCTTCTAGACCATTGCAATTGCTTCGCATGGATCTATTTAGACCCACTAGAGTATCTAGCTTCGAAAGCATGCAATATGCGTTCATAATAATAGATGATTACTCCATATATACTTAGGTATTATTCATCCCTCATAAGGATTCTTATTTTGTTGTTTTTAAGACCTTTACTAAGAGAATTGAAAATCTCTTTTATTAGAAATGACCATAGAAGAGAGTTTAAGAATGCTAAGTTTTATGCTTTTGTGATGAGTATAGTATCTCACATAACTTATCAACTCCTAAAACACCACAACATAATGGTGTGGTACAAAGGAAGAATAAAACTCTTCAAGAAATGGCTAGAACCACGTTGAATTAGTACAATCTTCCTAAGTACTTTTAACTTGAATCTATAAACACTTCATGTTATGTCTTAAATAGAGTCTTGGTGAGACCTTTGTTAAAGAAGACTCCCTATGAGTTATGGAACAATAAGAAGCCTAAGATTACATACTTTAGAATCTTTGGTTGCATGTGTTTTATTCTAAACACTAAAGACAACATTAGTAAATTTGACTTTGAGTCCAATCAATGAATTTTCCTTGGATACTCTACTAGTAACTAACAAATGGTATAGGGTCTTCAATAAGAGAACGCTTATTATAAAGGAGTCTATGCATGTTGTATTTAATGAATTTATCCCCACTTTATCAAGAAACGAAGAATATATTGATGATTTTATAGGTCATATGAGTGAGCTAAACATTAAAAAAAAAGGGAAAAATATGGCTAAGCCATAAAATGTGAGAAATGAAGGAAATGCATATCCACTTCCTCCTACTCCTAATGAAGAACAAACTCATCTAGAAAGGGATTGGATTTTCAAGAATGATCATCCAAGAGATCTTATCATTGGTGATCCATCAAGTCAAGTAATAACTAGACTATCTTTTAGAAATGCATATACTAATCTTGTTTTTATATCTGAGCCTAAGACCATAAATGAGGCCATTAAGGATGAACATTGGGTTCTTGCTATGCAATAAGAACTCAATCAATTTGAGTAGGGCAAATTATAGACTTTAGTTCATAGACCTCATAATCATTCCATTATTAGAACTAAATGGGTCTTTAGAAATAAACTTGATGAACATGGAATTATTGTTAGAAATAAGGCTTGGCTAATAGCCAAAGGCTATAACCAAGAAAAAGAGATTGACTTTGATGAGACATTTAGACCTATTGCTAGATTTGAAGCTATTAGCATTTACATCTCACTTGAATTTCAAGTTATATCAAATGGATGTCACAAGTGCTTTTCTAAAGGGGTACATTCATGAGGAAGTGTATGTTGAGCAGCCCCTTAGTTTTGAAAGCTATTATTTTCCTAATCATGTGTTCAAGCTCTCCAAAGCCTATATGGCTTGAAGCAAGTTCCAAGAGCTTGGTATGAGAGGTTAAACATCTTTCTAGTAAAGAAAGGTTTCTCTAAAGGTTTGGTGGACATAAATCTCTTTTATAAGGAAAAGAATGGAGACATATTATTAGTGCAAATATATGTAGATGATATCATATTTGGTGCTACTAATGTTTGTTTATGTGAAGATTTCTCTAAAGTAATGAAAAGTGAGTTTGAAATGAGCAGGATGAGAGAACTCAAATTCTTTCTTGGACAATAAATTAAATAATTAAAGGAAGGAATCTTTATCAACCAATCCAAATATATAAATGAATTAATTAAAATATTTGGCATGGAAAACAACAAATCATACAAAACTCCTATGAGCACCAACATCAAGCTAAACATGAATGAACATGGTAAGAATGTGGACCAAAAGTTATATAGAGGTATGATTGGTAGTCTACTCTATCTCACAGCTTCTATACCAAATTTTATGTTCAGTATTTGCTTATGTGCTAGATATCAATCTAATCCTAAAGAGTCTCATTCATATGCTATGAAACACATACGTAAGAAGTATCTTATTGGTACTCCTAACTTAGGACTTTTATATCATAAGAGTTCTTCATTTGAATTGAATGAATATTCTTATGCTAATTT
>CATIWR010082340.1:0-20283 GCA_949677035.1 Omphalea diandra
GGTCCGCTGGTGACACATCAGGATGGTATTTTCTTGCAAGCTGCTTATAAGCTTTCTTGATTTCTGACAGTGTTCCATTCTCCGATATGCCTAACAGGTCATAAAAGCTTATCTCTGTGTTCACATAAACGGGAGTGTCAGCGACGGCAGCCTTGATGGGACTGGTTCTAGTGGATTTGGAATGAGTTTTGTGGGCAAATATTGGTTTGGAGATATGGGTAGTGAAATGAGGACAAGGCTCAAAGGTGGAGTTTGTGGTTAAGATATTGGGTTTTCTGTAGTTAAGGAAGCTAGCTTGGTTTCCTGCTGAGATAATTCCGTAACTCATTTCTGATTTCTTGTGTGTGAACGATGTTGAACATGAAGGGGAGTAGAAAGTGTGGCCCTTTTATACTACTACGGGGATATATATATTATAAGTCAAATGAAAAATAATAGTGTTATTTATGTTACTACAGTATAACACCAGTATAACACTGTAATTAATAATTTATAATTAAATTAGATAAAATTATTATTTATTATTAAATTGGATAGTATTAGATATTATTAGATTAAATAAAATTATTTTTATTATTAAATTAAATCACATTATAAAAAATGTTATCATAGAATTCACTGTCGTATAAATATATATTTTTATTATTAATTATTTTCAACTATATATATTTATTATCGATCGCTACTCACTAGCAATAGCAACTGGTGATAAGTAAAATCCATAAGAAAATTTTATTTTAATGTATATAAATATAAAATATTTGTGATTTAAATTTTATTGTAATCTTATAAAGTAAAATAAAATTAATGTTTTGTAATATATTTCAAACACTATAAAATATTTCTCAAAAAATATTTTTATTGAAAAATAATTTTCATAGATAAATTATTTTTCATAAAAGAAAAGAAACCTTAATGAATTTTAAAGTGATGTATACATTATTATCTTATAATACCATTATTATTATAATTTTAAAATACTTAGGTAATAATTTCATTAATGTGTATAATTTTTTAATCACTTTTTGGATAATTATTCCCTAGATAAAATTATGTAAAATAATGATAAAAATTATTATAAGTAATTAATAAATTACCATATAATTTAAATTATATATATATCACTATAAAATTCAATTGTATGGATTTTCTAATTTTTTTTTATCTTTTTGTCATTTCTCTTCTTCTAAAAATTAGTTTGTATGTTTTGAACGAGGTAGTATCTTTTAATCATTTCTCTTCTTTTTTCATTTATCAGAAGTCACGACACAATCATCAACTTGCACACCGCCAAGCTTGGCAAGATGATGTGCAACCTCCACACCACTATGGTCTCCGCTTATGAGAGAAAATATTACTGAACTGGTATGATCTTGAAGCATAACACCCACTAGAGTGGCAGGTTTGTGACAGTATTCGAACTCGCATGAAAAAAAGCTATTTAACTTCATTTCAGTTTAAAAAGAAATTTAAAATAATTTAAAAATTTAGGGTAAAACCCAACTTTAATTCAATTCACAGTTACCTTGAGTTGATTTAATTTTTATTTGATCGACAAATTGAATGAATGATAAGATTTAAATTATTAAAAATATTTAAATATATATAAAAATTAATATATCTTAAATGACTTAACATAATCTAAAATTCAGAATAATTTTAACATAATCTAAAATTCAGAATAATCCAAATTTATTTATTATTATATCTTATCTTAATAATCTAATCCATCATAATCTAAATTGGTATGATTCAATCAATCTGATAAAAATATAACTAGAAATCAAAACAATTCGAAAATAACTTGTTCAACAACTCGAAGAGCCAGTCCACTGCGCTCCGAGTGCGCAGACGTAGTGCATCTTTATTAAGTTTGACAATTTCCAGTTGGTGGCATATTTTCAGTATTAAGAAAGGAATTTTAATATTAATTCTGTCTAAATCTTGATGCAGACTGCTCGATTTTAATTGAGTTATAGGGATGTGTGTCGACTAATTATTATATTTTATTGCTATAGAAAATAACATATTGGAGTGTGAGATAAACAGATATTTTGATTCGTTTTCTTGATATTAATATTCTTTTTGTTTATTGAAATATTCAAAGCGTTATGGAGCCAAGTTATGCATCTGTTCCAAAATTGAATCGTTTGTCACACGTATAATAAAATTGATATTGCTGTGCATTCAAAGCAAGAGAAGAAAACTGAACTAAAACTTTAAAATTAGTCAAACAGACTCTCCATACGATTTTATTTTCTACCTTCACTCAGTCTAGTCGAACTTTTATTTTTTAGTTGGGTTTTCAAAATCAAAACAAAATGAATAGAGTAAAAGAGTTATTGTTATTTGAATTTAGATTAGCTAATTGTTATTTGAATTTATATAGGTTGAATTACATGAGCTAAATTTTGAATCAGACCAATTCAAAAGTCAATTTTAAATTGAAGTGAATTAAATTAATTTAAATTTTATGTTTGCGGTTTAATTTTGAAGAGCTTAATTTAGTTTGATTTGATTTATTTTTTATTTTTTAATTTGATTCAATTTATTATTAATTATATTGGTTGGGTTGATTCAGTTTTATTTTCAGTTTCTATTTGAGGTTTAGGGTGTCAATTGTAATATATTAATAATATCATTTTAATGAAAATAAAGTATATTTCTCTTATATTGTCTCGAATTTACATTCCTTGAAAAACTATGACGAAGTTTTTTTTTTTTTTTAATGAATTTCCTAAATTTAGCTTAGATAAATCTATTTAGATCAATTTAAAAAGAACATATACTAAGTAAAGTTCATGAAGTCCTTCTTGTATAATTAAAAAATTGATGTTACTATTTGAATTTTTTTTTCCTTGAGAGAATATTGTACATTAAGAAATAGTATTTTTTTTTTCACAAAAATAAGAACCTCACTCTTTATATCCTGAGATGATTGGAAGGGATATGAATATATTTCCAAGATTTAATTCATAGTTTGTTTTTAAAGTCTCAAAACGTTGATGGGTGCAGTATCCGAACCAAGTTGGCATTGATCTTCTTGTTGTTTTGCAATAAAGACTTGTCATATATATAGAGGAGACTTACGTATTTCTTTTTCAGCGACCAAGTGGAGAAACAAATGATGATCAATTTGATGTTTGGGTTTAGAATTAGAAGCATGAAGATTATCTCTCGCATTGTTATGGTACAAGCTATGTTGTTGTTAGCCAAACTACAATATTTTTATTTTTAAATTTTTTTTACTTATTTAGGTTTTTTGGATTTTTGGATATAATTAATGTATACATTTGTTTATGAAAAATAGTTTAATTAACTCAACAATTTTTTAAAAAACAATATTAAAATATTAGATATTATATAATTTCAATTTCCAAAAAAAAAAAATTCAAGGTAATCCGAAAATCTGAAAAAAAAAAAAAGATAGCAACTATTATTCAACTCTTTTAATCTTTTTGTAAAGTTAAACTGAACAACAACAAATGTAAACTTATTGTCAAAAGTAAAATTTGCACTTAATATTACAATATCAATTAGAAATCAAGCCATCAAATAACATGAATAAAATAAATCTACCTAAAAGAGGATAAAAAAATTTCAATATCATCTAACAAAAATAAATATGAAAATTGTAAGATCTACTAAAACAAAAATGCAGAAAAAAAAATTATTTCGTTAACTTATCAATTTAATTTAATAATTTTTTAGGAAAAATTCAAACAAGAGCATAATTCGAAATCAATTTTTTAGATGAAAAATGTGAATAAAATTTACTCTCAATTATATATATATATATATAGACACAAACAAATTGAATATACGTGGATTGTGGTAATGTAACCTTTATTTTGATTTCTTTCTTTTTTAAAAAAAATAAAATAATTAACTTGTAGATAAGTATAATAAATTTTGATTTAGAAATGGAAAACTGTGAATAAACCATAAAAAATAATAATCATCTCTAATATTCTGTAAATTGATAGAATATTCAAAAATTACAATTCTGCACACGAAAACATACTCAACTCAGTAATTATTTTAAATTAGAAATAAATATGTTTCTCTTTAAATAATTTTGATAATCTGACTTAAGCACCGCAACTGTCTTAAAATGAACTCTTATAAAGAAGATTTTCTCCTATAAAGAATATCAATATTTCCATGAAAAAAATAGTAGAAAACATTCATAAAATAATATCCTTGTTTGAAAAAGACAGGAAATTTATATCTTCTCCTATAAAGAACATCCATATTGAGCCAAATAAAACACATTTAAGAGCGAGAGAAGAGATGAAAAAATGAAAAATTTTGTGAAGAGAATATGAAGATGTTAGAGGCAACAAATTCTTAATCAATTTAAAAATTTGACTTGAATTTGTTTGGAAAAATTAATTTGAATTCAATTAAATTTAGAAGAACGTTCAAAATAATCTAAAAATTTTCAAGTCAAATTTGATTTAGTATGCTGGTCAAATCAAATTGATCCGATATATAGGTCGATTCAAATAATGTAACTTAAATTTTTAAAAATATTTAAATTTTATTTAAAAATTAAAATTACGAATGATTTGATCTAAATTAGCTTAATCCAAGTCATTTTCCAGCCCCATAAATTTTTCGTATAAAATTTAAGACTCAAATTTCGAACCTGCAATGCTAAATATTTTTTATCCAATATTTAAAAAGAGCTTTTTTTGAAAGATTATTTCGATGTGAGTCATTAATGTAGTATGCACTATATGTTTTTTACTAGAAACAGTTTTAAGGCTTAATTAAATGTCTTCCGTAACCTGTATTTGCATTTGATATATGTGAATCTGTTTGAATCATGCACATTTGAGTTTTAGTCGTGTGAAGAATGCACTAGTAAGCGTAAATTCTAAAGCTGAAAAAAATATGCTTTCAAGTGTTGAGGTGACAAATGGATTGATGGGTGTAATTTTAGATATAGTCATTTTCAGATTAGATAATTTTGAACTTAATGCTTAATATATGCATTACAAAAAGTTTAACTTATAATTTTAAAGAAATAATTAATAGATAATTATACATTATTTATTTTTAAATATTTTTATATATTTAGTTAAAATTTATGTATATGTTGATAATTATATCTACAAATAGCAATCAATGACATTAAATTTATTAAATAATTAATATTAATTAGTAATTATCAATTAATAACTAATGATAAGCAATCAACAACAGTAACTAGCAACCAATAACAACAACCAGCAACCAGTAATAGGTAAAACAAACATACCTATAATAGTGGTTTAGCTATTTGATTTCTTTTTTGAGAGAGGAATTGACTGCTTGTAGTAGAAAGGCTTTTCCGCGACATTAACACACTCAAAAATCAAGCTTCCCCTCTTCACCACCAATCTTCGTATTGGATTCCATCAATTTTGAAACCGCTTTATCTGAAGAGCAGCTAGGTTAAAACATTTGATCTTTGGAGGATCAAAGAGACCTTTTGCCAAAATGAAGAAGATTGAATCAATTGAAAAGAAGTAGTGGGGAATCCAATTGGGTCCTAACTTTCGTACTGTTCAGGCATTTACTAATTCGATTTGTTAGTAATTCCAAATTCTGTAAAATAAAATTTATCATTAATCAATCCAACTTTTTCAATTTTTGTTATTCGGTTGGTTACAGATATAAAAGGACAGTGTATTTCTTCGCTTTGAAAAAATTCTACCTAATGACATTTCAAGCTGGGTTACCATTGATGCACTAGTGGCTCCCCTAAACCCACCCAGCGGCCTTGATTGCCATCTTGGAACTGTCGCTGATTGGAGCTATCTTTTGATAGTTCGAGCTCTTAGAGAGCTTGTTTTCAAGTTTAGCCCTTTGATGTCTTAAGGAAACAAAATAGAGGTCTTAGGTTCTGGAAAGATGGACCTCGATTAAATTCTAGTCACGCTTAAAATGTAGAGCCGTATGGATTGGTGGGGCTGGTGCTTTGGTGGTCACAAGGTTATTCAGATTTTAAGGGGAAATACACTATTATTTTAGTTTACAATGCTTGCAGAATAATGGTGAAAAATCTAGTTTTGTTACTTACGCATGTGGGAGTCCACACAGGTTGGAAAGCTATTGCTTCTTTAAATCCTAGACAGGTTCCATGGCTTTGCTTAGGTGATTTTAAAATGATTATGTCAATGCCAGAGAAACGAGGCAAGAAAACAATATCTTCTTCTTCTTAATTAGAGATGTTTTTGGAATGGTTGGATCAATGCTATCTCTTGGAAATTGAATTCGAGGAAGCCCTTTTACATGGTGTAACCGACAGGTTGGTGACAATTATATTTCTGGGCAGTCTTAAAATTAAGTGGCAAGAACTACTATTTGGAAAAGCTCAATTATTTCATGAAATCCAATTGGATGTAACCATACCTAATGGCTAGAGGAGATGCTTAAATCCAAAAAAGTGAGGAGATGCTTTCACTTTGAATCGAAATGGCTAGAGGAGGGTAGTTGTGCTCAAGTTGTAAAGGAAGCTTTTGAGTAGGGCAGTTTAATGGATCAGGCCTGTATAGAATAAGCAGAAAATTCGAATCATACGGAGTGCAACTGAAACAGTAAAGTTGCAAGTTTTTGGTAACAATCGAAAATGCATTCAGGAACTTTCTTAGAGAATTGAAAATGAAAAATGGAAGAAATCCCTAGAGACTGGGACACTAAGATTGTCCATACACAAACAAATCAATTGCTTAAACCGATGAATGAGAATAGTCAGTAGGTTGAAGGAGAAAAGCAGATTATGAAAATGGTACTTTCAATCAAGAGGAGGTGATAAATCAATTTCCAACGATAGTTCCTTCTAAATTGAATCATTGTTTGTGGCAGATAATGGTATTAAAGAGGCAATGTTTTAATTTGGGAAGCTAAAAGTACATGCTTTTTGGTCATATATTTGAGGAACAAGTTTTTCAAGAGAGGCTACATGCTGAAGGAAATGAACAAAGCCAACATTGAATTAGTACCAGAAGTACAATTTCCTGCTTCTATTACTCAGTATCATTGAAACAGTCTCCATAGTTTCTCTTATAAAATCATTGAACTGCTAATAGAAAATTCAATCGGAATATAGCCTTTAAATTGGATATGCACAAAGCATATAGCACGATTGAATGAAGGCTTTTATAAAAAAATTCTAAGCAAAAGGGCTTTTGTGATAAATTTGAGGATATTGTCAAGTAAGGCGTTGAACAACTTTCAAGCCCCCTTTTGGAGTAAATGGAAGCGCACAACTCCTTTTGCTTTTCATTGATTTTTATATCAGTAAATACATTCTGGAACGCACAATTATTGGTAAATAATTACAAACAAATACAATCACTTAATTCTAGGGAAGAGACCCGTTGATGAAGAGCCGATGAAGGTCTTTGTTTGATGAAAGTATTTGTCTTCTTTCCATTTGTGTTTCCTTGAAGGTCATGACCCGATGATGAAGCTATTGGAATCATTAGACTTTCTTCCTTTGCGAAGCTTTCCTTATCATGTTCCCTCAAGTTGGAGTGGGAATAAGAATGAACACCCAACCTGTTCCGAAGGAAGGTGAAAGTGGCTTTTGGTAAGGACTTCTTTAAATAAGTTTGCCAGCTGAAAAGATGAGGGCACATACAGAGTGACAAGAGTTCCCAAAGCCACTTTTTCACGTATAAAATAACACTTAATCTCAATATGCTTAGTACATGCATGAAACAAAGGGTTAACTGACATGTATAATGCACTTAGAATATCACAAAATAACTGGGGTGGCTTATGTAAGGAAATCCCAATATTGCAAAAAGCAAGGATGGTAACCATGTGAGTTGTGCTGTAGACTGTAGTGGAAGCCATGGAGCGATATTCAGCATTTATACTTGAGCAAGCATTTGCAGGATGCTTTTTGGTACACCAAGAAATACAATTTGCACCAAGAAAGAGACAAACACGCATGGTAGTGTTTCTTATTGTAGGACAACTTGCCCAATCTGCATCACAGAAGCCATAGAGATAGCAAAGTATTCGCTTGACTGCCTTGAGGGATTGTTAAAAAATTAGCGAATTCGATTAATACAGTGAACTACATCTGGCCTTGGAAATGTTAAATATTGGAGAGCACTCACTGTTCTCCAATACTTATGGCATCCGAAGCGGTAGGCTTGTCCTTGAGTGCCATTGGAGTAGCATTTATGGCGTTAGCAAGCATTCCAATACATGTGACCAAGACATTTACATGCTTGCCTCGTGAAAGAAGAACAGCACCATAAAAAATTTTAATTTCAGCTCCCTTAAAACTCCGAAATGTTGGAATAGTTAGTAATAAATCCCACTTCAGTTAGGGAGAACCAAAACCTAGTGTTTTCAAGGCTCCATCATCTCAATAATTTAAATTTGAGTAATGGACTTTTGAAGAGAGTCCAAACCATATTTGTAGGTCAAAGATGGGCATTTGGCACTTTGTGCAGTCAGCTTAAAAGCCTGAATAATTGGCATTTTTGTTAATTATTTTATAAAAATAATTATCAATTAACAGTTATTTTATCTGCAAATTTTTAGCTATTAATGCCTTTTTAAAGAAAGTTTTCTTCCAATTCTCAATTGCTACAAACGTGATTATATATATATTTTTAAACTATTTTTAGGAGAAAACTCTAATTTTGCTATCAAGTTAGTTTTGTGAATCTTGAAGAGAATTGCCACTAAATCCAGAGCAATATAGTGGGTCATAATGCACAAAACTATTATCTTCTTATTACTAACAATATTAAGGAAATTAAGACCATGAAAACTACTGTTTCTAATTTAGTTGTCAACAAAATGTTCAATTCTGATATGCTCAAGTTGGATTGTCTTGATAGAATGAATTTTACTCGCTGGAAGGACGGACTTTTTTTTTTTTTTTTTTTGTCCTCATAGAATTAGCTTGCTTGTCTGCTGAGTACCAATTTACCAATAATACCAAAACCGTCTGAGGGAGAAAAGTGAAGCAATTAAGGCTTCTCACGAAAATGCATTAAAGATGAAGTTCGTCCAAAGGATACATTCTAAACTCTCTATTTGATAGACTACATGACTTATTTCATTCAATCAAATCTCCACAAGAAATTTGGAACGCTCTGGAGAATAAGAATACATATGAAAAGCAAGGTATTGACAAATTTGGAAGTATGAAATTTTTTGAGTTTTAAATGGTAGATAATAAATCTATCACGGACCAAGTAGATGAATTACATGTGTTGGTATCTAGACTCAATGTTGGTATCTAGACTCAAGGATACAAAAATATAAGTGTCTAATTAATTACAAGTGGCAGCTGTAATTGCAAAATTGTAAGCCACTTGGAACGATCATAGAAAAAAGTTGTTACACACTTTTGAAAATTTTACCATAGACCAACTCATAAAGCATATTTGGATTGAAGAAGAAATTCGCATTTGTGAGAACAAATTTGCTTTAGAGTTCGGTTCAAAGGTCAATTATATTGAGACTAACAATAAAAGATTTGGAAAATTAGGAAACACTACAAAAATCTACTGAAATAGGAATAGATTTAGTGATAGAATTTTTCTATAGCTAAGCAGAGATGATTCCCGACGAACACTCACAATTAGCGATGAATTTGAAAGTCGCCTCTAAATTCATAGACTCCAGTTCACTATTGAATGGCATCAAGTTGGCGCCAATTCACTATTGACTGATTTAGTGACGAAATTTTCGTCACTTCACGTAGCGACTAAGCCGCCGATGGCAGACTGTAGTCATTAAGCTACGGAACCGACAGACAGTCTGTCACTGTTGTAGTGACAAAATCCAAACTTAGCAACGGATCAGCACTAAGCTAGGAAAATAAATATAAAAATAATATAAAATATAAATATGATAAATAATTACAAATAATATTAAATAATTTATAAATTTTTATAAATAATTTATAACTATTATAAATAATAGGAGAAAGTGTAAAATTCTATCTTATAGTTTTTCTCTATGGCAAATATAGTCATGTGATTTGTTTATTAAAAAAACTCTATCATGTGGTATAATATTGTTTGCAAAATAATACCAGATCTGTAATTTTATTACATCCATATAATCTAATACTAGATTTTGTACATTATTTCAACTAATGACGTATGGGTACATAATTTCTTAACTCTAAAATTTAGAATTCGTTAATTTTTTACTTTATATATATATATATATATATATATATATATATGAACAAATTATATTTCTATCATTATAAAATTTGTTCAAATACAAATTGTAAACAAAAAAAAAAAAATTTTGTATTTAGAGTGAAGAAATTTTGCATCTAAATTTTAAACTTATAATTAGTTGAAATAATATAAAGAATTTGATACTAGGTTAAATAGATGTAACGAAGTTATGGATCTGATATCATTTTGCAAACAACATTATACCACAAAATATAGTTTTGCTAATAAACAAATCATATGATCATGTTTGCCAAAGAGGAAACCAAAGGGTAGAATTTTATATTTTTCCCTAAATAATATTAATTTATAAATAATTACAAATAATTTATTAATTTTATAAATATTAAATTATATAAAAATAAAACAAAATAATATAATATATTTATAATATTAGATAATATTATAAATATTATATAATATTATAAATATTATAGTTCCCTCTCAAGCCTGAGTTTCAAATTGTCAAGTCAAGCTTGAGTATGTCATAAATCAACTCAACTCGATTACACCTCTAATTAAATAATATTAATAATATTAAATTACAATATAATAAATTAATAATATTAAATTATATTAATAATATTAAAATATAATAGAATATATGGAATATATAAATATAATAACATAAATAAAATATTAAATATATAACATTTAAGAGAATATTAATTTTAATATATATAAATACACACACACACACATATGTATGTATGTATAAAGATAATATATATAAATCTAATATTAAAGTAATAAAATTAATATATATGTATATTACTAATATTAAATATTATATTATTATCATATAATATTTATCTAATATATATAAATATATTACATAAATATTATGTGATAATAAAATAATATTTAATATTAAGAATATATATATATATATATATATATATTAAGATATTAACAATAATTAATAATTAATAATATAATATTGAACTATAATATGTAATCTTAATATGAAATTTAATCTTAATATAAAATGTTATTATAATATAATTGACTTAATATAATATTGAATAATTAATAATAATTTAATTTAGTTTAATAATTAAAAAATAAATTAGATAATAATTAAAAAATTTTATGTAAATAATATTAATAATATACAAATAATATTAATAATGATTTAAATAATATTAATTACATATTAGTAATATTAAATTATAATAAACATGTAAAATATATAAATATAATGTTAAATTTATAATTAAATAATAATTTGATTTGTGTAGTGTAAGAATAAAATAGAGAGGGATTACCGACTAGCAACGAAATCAAATCCATTACTAATTAGTAATGGAATTGATTACACCGCTAATTTACTAATAGATTAACGATGAAATTTTTCATCACTAATTTTTTGGCTTCAAAATAAAAATCAAAAGTTGTTTAGCTGAGAAAATTAATGTTGAATTTATTTTCGTAGCTAAATAGTGACAAATTAATGACAAAATTTCCATCACTAATCTTTTGGCTATAAAATAAAATTTTAAAAGTTGTTTAGGTAGGAAAATTAGCGATGAATTTAGTTATGTAGCTAAATGGCGATAAAATTATTCGTCACTAATTTTTTTGCTTCAAAACAAAAATTTAAAACGTGTTTAGGTAGAAAAATTAGCAACGAACTTAGTTTCGTTGCTAAATAGTGACAGATTAATGATGAAATTTTCCATCATTAATTTTTTTGCTACAAAATAAGAATTTAAAAATTATTTAGGTGGGAAAATTACCAACATATTTCATTTGCGTCACTAAATAGCGATAGAAATTCCATCATTAATTTTTTTGGCTCTAAAATGAAACTTTTGGCTCCAAAATAAAAATTTTGAATTATTTAGCAATGGAATTTGAATTTTAATGCTGAAAATTTCCCATCGCTAAAATTTTTATCCTCTATTTATTTTTTCTCCACTCATTTTTCACATTATTTTCTCTACTCTTTCTCATTTCTTCTTTTCTTTCCTTCTTCTCATCCTCCCTCATTCCCGCCTACACCTCTTTCGCCTTACACTGCATGCTACCACCTCCTCCATCGCTTCCTCCACCATTGCCTCCTTCACCACCACCTCTTCCACCAACCGTCATCGCCTTCTCCATCGCCGCCTTCTCCAATGCATCCTCCCTATTGTTATGTTGATTGAAAATATGTAATTTTTAATATTTTATTAGTTAAAAATATGTAATTGTTAATTTTTTTACTTGAAAATATGTAATTGTTATGAAAATGTGTAGATATAAATTTTATAATTTTAAAGTTATTAAATTTCATTTTATTATCTATAATTATACTTGTTAATTATTTAATTTAAAATTTTTGTGATTCATTTATTTTATAATTGATAACATATTGATATTTAAATTTAAAGAATTGATATTATATTAACATTAAAATTCAATAAATTGATTATTTATAAGTATGATAATCAAATTATTAATATGATAAATTTATTAATTTTTAATTTTACTATCTTTAATTTTTTAAATTAAATAAATAAATAACAAAAAATATTTATTTTTTATAAAAATTTATAAATATAAAATATAAAAAATATAAAAATTTTAACATGCAATATATTAAATAAATTTATAGGAAAATCAATTAAACCAGCGATTGACTCATGATGAAAATTTTCATAGTTAAGTTTAGCGGCGGAATTCCCATCACTAAGTTAGCAGCGAAAATTTTGTCGCTAAGTTTAGCAATGAAATAGCGACAAATTTTTTTGTAGCTAAAACTTGTTCATTATTTTTAGTAATGAAAATTTTGCCGCAATTCTATCATTGAGCTTAGTTACAAAATAGCGACAAAATTTTATCGATGAAAAATTTTGTCGCTAGGGCTAGTGATGGAACAAAATTTCATCGCTAGCCCTTAGTGGCGACCAGTAAAGCGACAAACTTTGCTAAGCAAGCTTAACAATGGAAGCTACCTGGTTAGCAATGAAAATTCCGTCGTTAGTCGTAGTGACGAAATAACGACAAATTTTTCTATCTTAAAAATTTCATCACTATTTTTAGCAATAAAAATTTCTTCACAATTTTGTCGCTAAGCTTAGCTAAAAAATAGCTATGGAATTTTAGCGATGCAAGGCCTAGTGATGAAACAAAATTCCATCGCTAGCCCTTAGCGACAACCAGTCTAGCGATGGACGTATGTCCTTCGCTAAACAGACTTAACGATAAAAAATTTTGTTGTTAACTTGACAAATTTTTTGTAGTGAAGCATATCCAGAAATCAGAGACAACATGATGATATTTAAGTGATAATTTTGTCAACAATAAGAAAAAAAATCATATTTTTTTTTATGGAAAAGAGGGCCATGTTAAAAAAGACTATAGGTTTTATAAGAAGTTGAAAATAAAGACAATGCAGGATAAAAGAAGGCTAATGTTGTTGAACATCCACAAAGACCTATAGAAATTATTGCTATGGTTACTGGTCTCAAAATCATGGCAATATATAATAAGTCAACTGATTGGCGGTATAGTTCCAGTGCTACCGTGCATGTTTCAATGATAAAAATCTGCTAAAGAATTATGAAGTTGCTACAAATGATGAAAAAATCTTGATGGGAAACCATAAAACTATTAAGGTGCCCGGAAAAGGAACTGTTGAATTGCCCTTTAGCTCTAACAAGAAATTGATGTTAAAGAATGTGTTTCATGTTCTTGATGTTAGGAAGAATTTGATTTTTGCGATAAGAATGGCTTGAAGGTTGTCTTAGAGGCAGAAAAGGTTATTATTTCTAAGAAAGGTGTATTTGTTGGTGTGATTGTATGTTCAAACTTAGTACAAATAAAGTTCAAGTTCTATTTATACTCTTGAATATTTTAATTTATGGCATGCTCATCTATCACATGTTAATTATAAATCAATGAAATTTATGTCTAAACATAGGTTAATTGTGATAAACATAATCGTTATGGAAAATATGAAATATATATACAAGCAAAAATGAATAAGAAACCTTTTCCAAAGAATGAAAGAACAACTGAATTACTCGAACTTGTGCACTCTGATATACGTGAGTTAAATGGTCATTTAACTAGAGAAAGAAATAGGTGTTCTATTACTTTTGTTTATGGTCATTCTCTGTATGCATATGTTTATTTAATGGGAATAAAATAACAAGCTTTTGATATGTTTAAAAGTTATAAAGCTTTAGTAGAAAATCAATTGGAAAAAAAATTAAGGTTTTATATAGTGATCATGATGGTGAATATTTTACAAATGAATTTTCTAATTTTTGTGAAGATAATGAATTAACTCATCAAACTAGTGCACTTTATACTCCACAATAAAATGATTTGGCCGAAAGAAAAAATAGAATATTGGTAGATATGATTAATGCTATGCCACTACAAGTAAAATTGCCAACTAACCTATAGGGAGAAGCCTTGTTAATGGCCTGCCATATGTATAATCGAATCCCCTCTAAGAAAACCAAAAAACCAAATTTAAATTATTTGAAGGTATGGGACTGCTTAGCCTATTATAAAGTTTTGGATTCCAAATGTATGAAATTGGGGCCTAGAGCTCTAAACAGTGTTTTTATGGGGTATGCACAAAATTCAAAAGCATATAGGTTATTGGACATAAAATCAAATGTTATCATAGAGTATGACGATGTTGAATTTTTGGAAATAAATTTTCTTGGAGATTCACCTATTTGTAGTCAAACAAATAAAGAAATTTTTGGAATCTAAGTTGCAGTTGCTACTATGAATCCTAGTTCTTTAAATAATAAGAGAGATGCTTCAACCTACTAGTGATCCAAGGAGAATTGAAAGAGTACAAAAGGAGAAGAACTTAGGTTTAGACTTTATTTCTTCTCAAGCAATAGTGTTCTTGGTTGAAGGAGATAAAAAAAAAAAAAAAGGTATTAAATAGGCTGCCATTTGTTTTACATTTAAAAGAGGATCCAAAAATATATAATGAGGCGATAACTTTTACATATTTTACTTTTTGGAAAGAAGAAATAAATGACGAAAAGGATCCTCTTTTATCGAATGATACATTGGTATTTATTTAATTCACCACCTAGTTCTAAATCTATTAGCTGTAAATTAGTATTTTGTAGGAAGTATAATACTGACAGTTCTTTATAAACCTTTAAGCCTATATTAGTAGTAAAAGGTTTTAAACAAAAGGAAGGAATAGATTTTTTTGATACGTATGCTTATTTAGCAAGATTTACTTCGATAAGAGTTTTATTTGCTTTAATGTCCATATACAATTTATATCATCATTAAATGGATGTCAAACCGACATTTCCAAATGGTGATCTTAGTGAAGAGGTTTATATAGAGCACTACGAAGGATTTATACTTCTAGGAAATGAAAAGAAAGTTTGCAAATTGGTGAAATCTTTATATGGTTTAAAGCAAGCTCCTAAGCAATAGAATGAAAAATTTGATAATGTGATTTTGTCATATGGCTTTTGTTGTAATGGTGTGGATAAATGCATTTACTCCAAATTCACTAAGGACTATGGTGTAATTTATGTCTATATGTTGATGACATGCTAATCATAGGAACTAGTATGATAGGTGTAAATGATATTATGAAATATTTAGCTTTACAATTTAAAATGAATGACTTCGAAGAAGTTGATATGATTTTGGGAACCAAAGTCAAGAAACATAGTAGGGGTTTTGCTTTTTGTCAGTCTCACTATGTTGATAAAATCCTCTCATCGTTTAATCATTTCAGAATTAAAGAAGTTAATAGCCCATTCAATGTTTCAAACAAATTAATAGAAAATATAAGAGATCAGAAAGTCACTATGCTAGTGTTATTGTTAGTTTAATGTACACTATGTATTGTACTATATCTAATATTGCTTTAACATTTTGTAAAGTATCAAGTTTTACTCGCAACCTGTGCATTGAACATTGGAGCTATTGGAAGAGTTCTTGATTATCTTAAAAGGACAAAGTCCTTAGCCTTGTGCTGTAATGATTTTCCTTCGATATTAAAAGGTTATTTTGATGTTAGTTAGATAACTAATATCAACAATAATAAATCAATGTCTAGTTGGATTTTTACTCTAGGTAGAGGAGCTATATTATGGGCTTTTAAGAAACGTAAAAGTATTACCCATTCTACTATGAAATCTGAGTTTGTTACTTTGGCAGCAATAGGTAAATCGGCAGAATGGCTAACAAATCTATTATTAGATATAGAGTTATGGCCACAATTGATGCCAACGATCTCTTTGTATAGTGATATTCAAGCAACTATGTCTAGGGCTTTTAGCAAAATTTATAATGGTAATACATGACATGATTATAGTAGACAATTGATTTTTGATGATGTAATCATAATTTTTTATGTTAGGTCTGGTGAGAATCTAGCTAACCATTAACAAAAGGACTCTCAAGAGATTTGGTTAAAAGCACAAGAAGTGCGATGGGTTTAAAATCACTTTAACTTGTCATTAATAATTTGAACCTCACCATTATTATTGCCTATTGATATTAAATGTTTAAAAGGTAATAACAAGTTGTCATTGGTGACTATTAGTAAGCACTAGGCAATATAGTGCGTAAGATAAAAGAAGGTTAATGTCAAATATTCTTAATTGTGTTCAGATCAACAACTAGGAAATCCAGTATTGGGATTTTTTTTGAAAAATACTCCTCCGTAAATACAAAAAGTGGTGCCACTTCCATCAAAAGTTTGGAAATTGAACTTTTGCAAGTGTTCATTATTTTCAGGAAGTAGCACAAGGTCATAAGATGTTCCTAAAGATCATGGTGAGCGTGTTATAGAAATAAGTAATTTTTGTGTGTATGGCATTTTCGGTCTTGCCATAAAGGAATAATGGCTATATATATATATATAAAACAAGATTTTGAAATGTTTATACCAACAGTGGATTTAAGTGGAAACACTTACTCTATGCATGAATTTTAAAATCGTGGGATTTCATATTACTAAATAAATAAGCGATTGTTGAAATAGTTAGTAATACCAAATCCCATATCGGTTAGAGAGAAACAAAATCAAGTGTTCTAAACGCTCCATCCTCTAAATAAGCACAATATGAGTAATGGGCTTCTCGAAGGAGTCCAATGGACTTGAACATATTTTTAGGTTAAAGATAGACACTTAGGGCATTGGGCCTTGAGGCTTAAAAGCCCAACAATAATTAGTATTTTTATTAATTATTTTATAAAAATAACTGTTAATTAACATATGTTTTATTTACAATTTTTAAGCTGCTAGTACCTTTTCAAATAAACATTTTTGTTTTGCAAAACTCAATTGCTAGAAATGTGATTATATATTCTCCAACTATTGTTAAGAGAAACCTATTATTTTGGTATTAAGTTTTCTAATTAGTTTTGTATATCCTGAAGGGAATTGCCATTAAACTTAGGCGCAATATAGTGGGGGGGATAATTTCCTTAAGGATAATATTCTCACACATAAAACTATTATTTTGTTATTACTAACAAGAAGAAAATTAAGACAATGGAGACTACTGTCTCTGATTCAGTTGTGAACAAAATGCTCAATCCTGATGTGCATAAGTTGGATCGCTTTGATGGAACAATTTTTACTCAATTCCCTTAAAATAAAGTATTTGGTACATAAACTCACATATTTCATATTCAATATTCGATACATAAACTCACATATTTTTCTAATACAATTCCCTTAAAATAGAGTTTCTTGTGTGCATGTATCAAGTAAAAAGGTCCTTATAATTAGTGTTATGTTTTTATAGGTAAATGAGTCAACAAAAATGCTAAAAAGACATAATTTCAATGATTTACATGACCATGCAAATTAGGGCATGCCTATGCATGAAGGCTGCGTGTCATGGCCATGTCTCTATGGTATGTCTCCAAAGTAAACTTGTAAAGATAAGAGGATCAAGCAGAGCACAACCATGCAAACCAAAAGGCACGACCATGTAAGGAAAAAAACATAGCCATGACTCACTAGTAGAAAGGAGCTCTAAAGGAATCACATTTTTCATATCCATTCATAAATTTGCGTGGCTGTGAAGGGCCAAAATTTGCTTGGACATTCACTCCGGAAAGGTTCATATTTCACTCCAACATGGTTCCTAATTTGTATCAATAGCTAAGGACTCTATATAAAGGAAGCTAAGGCATAAAAGTATTCATTCATTCATTTGTTCATTGAAGAAGCAATCATGCAATTCATTCATTCATTGATTCATTAAAGAAGCAATCAAGCAATCAAAGAGTCATCCACAATTAAAGTGAAGACATGAAGACTACTTGCAAGGAGACATCAAGGGGCATCAAGCTAGGAGCTATTAGAGATTGATGATGATGTCTTCCGTCATGAATAGTTTGATTATATTTCCTCTCATCATGAACTAAACTTTTCTTTAACTAGGGTGCGGATGGATCTTGTTTAACAAATTATGATTTTCTAAACTAAGTCTATTTAGTTTTATTCATCAATAGTATTAACAATTATTATGAACTAATTATTATTGATTAAATGGCCATAGTCATTTTTAGTTTCATGAATTGACTATTAAAAGATGCTTTGCATGAAATAGATTTTAATAATTCCCTTAATTGATTATTTTTATGAGAGACTTTAATGGATTGTTTTTATTATTATAATTTTAACATAATTGATTATTGCATGGTTAATTATTGTGTTAAGAGACTTTTGATTGACCATGTTATTGTATGTTGATTGATTCTTGAGAAAGATTAATTAACAATTTTAGTAACTTGATAGTAACACTAGATGAATAAACTAACTAGACGAAAGTTGGATGCCATAATAAGTTGTTGGACTAGGGTGATTAACCCTAAGTTTTGGACCTCTTTTGATCTTGACAAAGGCGATTAAACATGTCTAATGTTTCAATTAAGTGTTGTATTGCAGTTTTTAGTTAGTCTCTATATTGAAAGTTGGACAGAGTTCATAATCTCTAAAGAAAGCAAAGTATCTTCTAATTCGCGACCGCAACTTAGCTTAAGACAGGTTGAAGATTGGACATGAGAATTCGCGGGCCACTTTTTTGTCGCGATTCATCCAAACATAGGAGTGCCAAAGTCACAGACGAATTCACGGTGTGTGTCACGCCTCAGTTGCTACTACGAATTTCAAAGTAACTCAAGAGGAAATCAAGTCCATAATTAGAGAATGACAAATGTCCCAGGTGACCGTTAGAAGACAAAAATCGCGATGGTAACTTGTGGGTAGTGACCATTATTCATGAAGAAGAAAATAGACTTTTTGATAGACGAATTCGCGTCCTGTATAAGAAAATTCGCGATCGCTACTTTTATGAGCAGGTGAAAGGCAACGATTACATTTTCCTAGTAAACCAATGAGAAAATGACACGTGGACTAGTCGTTAGACACAAACAGAGATTTTCGCTCAAATTTTGGCTCCCGTATGGAAAATTGGAAAGGTTGACCACAAATGAAGCCTGACAAGCATGTATTACAAAATCTGTCTAGCATTCTTTGGAGATTTGTTATCAGTTTTATTGCAACATCTTTTTGATGGGTAAAGGCTATAAATACCTTACCAAACAGATGTAAATGCAAGAGAAATCATTAATTTGTAACCCAAACTCTTACAATTTTGCTACTCAATCTTTTCTATTCTTTAAGTGATTATTTGGTATGAGCATAAACACCATTTTGTAAAGGTTGTAGTGTGAGCCTCTAAAAACACTAAAGAAAGGTTGTTGTGTGAGCCTTAAAACACATAGTGTAAAGGTTATTGTGCGAGCCTTAAAAACACATAGTGTAAAGGTTATTGTGTGAGCCTTAAAAACACAAGTGTAAAACTTAAGTGTGGGCTTAAAAACACCATTTGAACTTAGTGGAACACCCAATTGCTGAGAATTAGGGAATGGACTTAGGGTCGATTATACCCGAACCATTATAAATAAATATTGTGTCCTCTTCTACTCATTTTCTTTCTTACATTCTTATTTTAATTTTTATGCACCAATTCAACCCCCCTTCTTGGTGCCTAGGGCCAACATAAGTTAACAAGTGAAGTTGAAACCCGAGCTACCTTATACCTTGATTTTCTTTTTA
>CATIWR010082357.1:0-55379 GCA_949677035.1 Omphalea diandra
ATATATATATATATATATATATATATATATATATATATATATATATATATATATATATATATAAGTACTAATTTTATTAAATAACTCACTCAATTATATATATTATTAATAATTAGACTATTAATTATTAATTTTAAATTAGTAGTAAACATAAAAAAAAATTAATTTAATATTTAATATATAAATTATTAATTATAATTTATTAAATTATCATTTATTTATTTTAGTCCTTAAATCATTAAAAGTGAAAAATATAAAATTTATTTTATTTTGGTCTATAAAAATTAAAAATGTAAAATTTAATTTTTAATAAATTAAAATAACCGAATACTTGAACTGGTACCGAACTGAATCTAACCGTCCCAAAAGAACCGAAAAACCAAACTGAATAGTCTCTAATTAATAAGGAACCCAACCGAACCGGACAAAAAACTTAAGACGGTACCAATTCTCCATTTTTAAAATCCACAAAATTTCGGCCCAATTCCAGAGATTTTCAAATCCTCAAATTGGACCGAACTATACTTACCCCTACCTCAAAGGCTGTATCATGTTATAAACACTTATCAGATTCAAAAGCTGCAGATTTTCACTATTGGCAGAGTCATCCAAGAAGTTAATTTCCTCCCTGCTACGAACTTTGGAGATGGCATCAGGATCACCTGCAAGTAGTTGGCATAAAATGAGTAAAGTATCCAGCTAATTGTTAAATTCTGATGCATTTACTGGGGCCAAAAATGCTTACCCAGCTCATTAGAGCATATAGAATCAAGGTGTACCCTCTCATCAAACTTGTATGCTTCGCAACACACTAAGACTGGTACACAGAATGCATGGGCAACCATGGCAACACATTCAGTCCCAACTCTTGAATAAACAGTTCCATTGGACAGCACAGATGATGCACCCAAAAACACTCCAGTAACTTCATGCATGATATAAGAAACAGCATTTATGCGAGTGTATGTACAGCTAATACCCTCTCCCACCAACCTACGAAGTAACATTTGCCCTTCAAGCTTTGGACGAGAATCCACTATCGCAACACGGAATTGTTTGCCAAGCTGGTGGGCATGTAGTAGTATCATTTCAACTGCAGAGGATGACCCATATGTGAGTAGTACATCACTATCTCTAATCTTCGTAACTGCATGTTTGACTATCACCTTGTCTGCAAGTATGATCTTCCCATTTATGAAACTGTCAATATCTGAATGAAGAGTTGTTTTTACTTCCGATCAGACAAAGTCAAAGGTAATTTGACAACGCAACTCTTTAGAAATCTAATTGAATTCCCCATGCTGATTGAAAAGGGCCGGCACTCGATAAGAAATGAAACATGCTGTAAAGTCTTTAACAAGCGTTTTTTCAGGTGGTGTTGAATAGTCTTGAATGACCTCCTGGAAGGATAGAAGCATTGCGATGCAGCTAGCATTACCACCACATATATCTCCTGACAAGTACTGCAGCCCGACCTAGCAAAAACAGCTAAGAACATCATACTTGATATTTTGTCATTTGTGCAGTGAGTGGAGCAGAGGTCCTAAAGAACACATCTGCTCCTGGTAAAAGTTCAGGGCAAAGGGTCATCTAGCAAAATGTTTTAACCATCATTTGGTTCTTAGAAAAGATATCAATGCGACTCAATTATGGTAATAAATACAACAAACAGAGAACAGGGAAGAATTATGTCAACTTAAATTTGTCCATGTCAGTCGATGTGCTCATTAAACTTATTCCAAAGTGGTTGAGTACAACACATTTCAACCAAAAGTGTAAACCAAAAACTTCAAATAAATAGCTAAGTACCTTGTAGACAGTTGGATGCACTGGATCAAGTTGGAAAAACTTTGATGCAAGCTCAGGAAGCTGAGTTCCACGCTCATATTGAGGTAGATGCCTAAACAACTCAAGCCTATTCCTAGCTTCGGTTTGTTTTACGACTACAAGTTTCTTTGCCTTCTCCACTCGACTCTTATCATCATACTGCATACGCGGTTGAGGAACATCTTTCTTTCTATCTTTTTCTGGTTGGCGATCACCTCCTTTCTTATCAGAAGCCACAGCTGAAGCATTATCATTCTTTTGTGAAGGAGATTTAGCAGGTTTAGCTGATTTTGCATTTGCTGAAGACACAGAAGCAGATGTAGCAAGAGGTGTCTTGCCACCTTCAGCTGATAGCAGCCAATGATGGAAAAGCATACAACAGCAAAGGGTCATCATGATAGTGTAAAAGAAGATATAAAGGCCATACTTAAAACTAATGATCATGGAGCAACAGTTGTTACTTGCTTTACGCATGAGATGAATGATTTGAGAACATAAAAGCCAGATCCATGGAAGGCAACTTGAGTACAGAAAAAAAAAAAATGAAGTGTGTTTGAGGCGTCCAAGCATACTCCTACGAGTTAGAGAGAAGTTAATTTGTACATGTAATCAAATGTGGATCCAAACAATGAAATGACATTCGGTTACTTTTCAAAGGAACAAAATAACTGTATGTACCTTTTGCAGCTCGCTGACCTTCTTGAAGGGCATGCCTTTCAGCTTTAGTGGTTTTCTCTTTTAAAGGCTTTGAATTTGTATGCCAGTCATTTTGAATCTCAGATGCTACATTTTATCAAATAAATCAGAAAATCTCAAATAAATATATCACAAAATACATAAGCAACTAATCCCATTTGATCTTCATCTGATAGAGGTGCCTGTTATCATACAACGGCATCAACATGTTTCTTGCATTCATCTATGTTGTGATAGTTTGTTATGTTTAAAGAAAAGAATCACATATTGAAAAGTTTGAAAAGAGATAAAATGCTTATAAGTGTGCCAAAGAAAAGTCTGAATAAGTTAATGTTACATGGGTGACACTACCATGCTTGTAGGCATTACTTAAGTCATCAACTTATGTTTGTAAAGACTAAGCACGTATTTCGTAGTACTTGGCAACTTAAGTTAATTAACTATCAAAGTAATTTTTATTTGTTTATAATTTCTTTTGGCAGTTATATTTATCAATAGTTGTGTCTTGCTATGACACTTATTGATAAGGATTATATCTCTTCAAAAGAGTCTTTTTTATTAATTATAAATAAGAAGATTAAGTTGCAGAGAACGCCAACTTCTTCTTCTTTCTCTGTATATTTTCTTTAAGCTGTAAAGTTCCATAGAGAGTTTGTGTGGCTTTGTTGTATCCTAGAGGCATAATTGCCTTAAAGAAAGTGATACAATCTTTCGGGCCTCAAAGCCTAAATCATTTCTATTTATTATTTGTTCAACAATCGACACATTATGCCAAACTCAACATTCCATCCTTCCCCATCCTAAATCCAAACATGTAAACATCTTACCAGCCACACTTGCAAGAGAAACCAAATCCTTGCACAGTGCTTTTTAATTGCTTCTTATCATCACAATGTTAAGCACAGCTATTTTAATTTTATTATCAAGCACCTGGACGCTAAACAAAGAACAACTCATCAGCACGAGTTATTTTCGATTCACACCATAAATTAATCAATTCACACCAGCACATTCAAAAATTGCATATGAACACACATTACAAAAAATAGCAATTTTATGAATATATAATAAATATTAAACACTTCAAAAAAATAAAATAAAAAAGAAGAGTCCGAATTTACAAATATACCAGGATGCAGATTAACCACCGATGCAGTCGTCAATACACTGGCCGGAACACTACTACTGGCTACCGGCATATCAAATCCTCCACCAGGAAAACTACTCGACCCGATCCCAGCCCCAGCCCTTCCTCCTCTGCCGCCAGCCCAACCAGCATCATCAGATAACGACGTCGTGTTAGTAGGAGACGTGGCGGGGACGAACTCGGAGGCGGTATAGCTGCCAACGACGGGGAAAGAGTCGCGGCGGAGGGATCATGAATGGAGAGAGGGAGTTACCGCCAGAAGGAGAGAGGTCGGTTATGGAAGGAGGGGAAGAAGAAGGTCAGGGTAGACCCGATTGGGTGCTTTCGGGTGAGGGAGCGAAGAAACCGACTTGGCGGACCTTCGGGTCGCTCACCGTGCGGGCCGCTCGCAGAGTGTCCATCAAGAGAAGGAGATGAGAATCAGCAGTTATGGCGTTTTCACTTGTTCACTACAGGCAGTAATCAGATACGGACGATTTTGTTTTTATCGGGATTCTTTTTCTTATCTTATTTTATTTCTTATACTGGAGACTGGTGGCTTGTCATTAATTGGTAGGGTACAATGGTGAATGGTAGCCACTAACCGTATACTAACTTACATAAACATGGATCATAGATTAACAGTATAAATTGTGGATTGAATTAAAATTTGTTTAATAACAGTATAAGTAATTTATTTTATTCGATTTGGATTCCCTGACATTGAGATATTAAAAATTTTAAATCAATTTAAGTAAGTCAGATATTTTCGTAATTAAATATAAGTTTTCATAGTTTTTTTATTATATTTTTCAAATATAATTTTATGTTCATATAATATATACCATTATCTAATTAAATAAATATAAAATAGTTTTATTAAAAATATATAATAAGATGTAATAATCTCTGCTCTAATGACAAATGGTGATACTTTGAGAGTAAAAATGTTTTAGGTTTAAAAAAGTAGTAAATTCCTTTTATGGGATAAAAATTTCCTTATTAACACTAACAAATAATTTTATAGAAGCAATTTGATCATGTGACACACAAACATCAATTTATGAGTATAGCATACGCACAAACATCAGGACTAGGTCGGATTTGAGCTCCAGTTGAAAGTTTTCAGCCTGACCCACTTTTTAAACAAGCTTACATCAATTTATGCATCCGTCTGATAAAATTTTTCCGTTGGTTCATTCGGCACAAGTCAGATTCTCTCTCCTCATACACTGCCACCTCCCCAATTTCTATAGCAATGTCTTACCATTATAATTTCTTGCTCAACACCATTGATCATATCATTTTCCTCATGAAAAATAAGTCACTTGTTCTGGAAACATAGGCAGCTTTAAGTTGCAACACCTTTGCATTCGTTTAGATCATATATAAATAAGATGAATCATTTCGTCTAGACACTTTCCCTTTTTTTTTTCCTTTTATTACATCAATCAAACATGGGCATACATACGTATATACATGCTGTGGAAAAGTTTAGTTATACAATGACAGGAAAGGAGGAAATTCATATGCAATTGACCTTTGAAGAGAAAAGGAGAACTTTGATTTGTTTGGTCAGGAATTAAAAAATATATATATAAATGATTATATAGTATCATCAGCATCTTCAAGCTATATTCCCAAAGCAATAAGAATCAGAATGCACAACTTCGAAAATAAATAGCTTGTTGAAAATGAAGGAAGGAAACATTAAACTCGCCATTTATCCATATTAAACTTAAGGAGTTTTCGAACAGACAAATTGCTCCAACCTAACTTAAAATTATGTTAATGTTAATCATCTCTTTCACATTGTTCAAATGGAATTTTCTGTGATGTATTGAATATTCATCTAGTAACAAGAAGAAGACCTGTGATTCACTTGCAATAAGAATACACCTCTTGGTCAATCATAACTTTATGAAAATAAACATTTTATGCCTATTCTGTTGCATTTTTTATCACATCTCCCTTGGCATGTAGAGGAGTAATTGTCGCAAGAATAACAAGACCACCTAGAACAACGGTCAAGATACCCAACGAATTCACTAGCATTGCTTCAGTTGAATATCGTGATATTACCTTGTTGGTCTGAAGGAATGTGACCTTTTCTAAGAAGCCAGTAGTAGCAGTAGCGATGGCCAGGGCATAAATATAAATCCCAAAGAACACATGCCAAGGCAGCAAGGTGACTCGGCTATTTCTTGAGCCACCTGGGTACCAGAAGGTTATAAATCCTGCAGCCCACTGTGAAAAGGAATAATTGAGAGAATTAAAAGAAAAGGCAAAGGGTCATTAAAAAAAGAAAACATGAAATATGCAAAGGACCTGGATTCCAAAGAGGAAAAGGCAAGCTAGACCCAACCAAGAATGCAAGCTGTAAAAATTGTCAATGCCCTTATCATTGTGGAATTTTAAAGCGGCCCATACACCAATCAAGCTTAAAGAGAAAGCAAGGAACTGTAGCGTAAGATGAACTAATTTTTTGAAGCTTTTTGTTCCTGGAACTGTCTTGTAGGCTAGCATGCCTGTCAAAATACCGTTAAAAATTTTAAAAATTATTCAGAAGTACCAGTACAGCATCATTGATGACCTCATGGAAATCCATAATTACATCATAGAAATTTAATAAAACTTCTGTACATGTCACATAATATATCAACAAAAATTCTCAAACACCATACTTAACATTGTACAGTTTGGCAAAATATTTTTCAATTCACTCATTCAGCACGATGTATAGACTTCAATGTGGATTACAAAACACGCATACAGATATATAGACAGTGAAATTACACCTCAATTTTCTCTACCCCCCTAGAAAGGCGAAGCAAGCACGTTAGCTTATCAAAAAATCATCAACGCTCAGGCTGGGTTGGTTTTTTTTTTTTTTTTTTTTTGGGGGGAGGGGGAGGTTGGGGTTCGAGAAGCATTGAAAAAGCAACCATCCATGCTTGTACGCATGGATCAGTTTTACATATAACAGAACTTGCTCGATTTTCTGAGTACTATAGTAAACACCAATCATATAGCTGTCATCCAATCATTGGCTAATCACCTATCTGATAGCTAGCAGGTTCAGCATTACTACATCCGTAGAAGTCCTAAAATGATGAATTAGCAGCATTCCATATCCCTCTTTAAAATTCCAACAATTAAGGTAAAAGAATACATATTAAAAAGCGCCTACTTATGTCATCTTCATGTTGTGAGAAGTGATCAAACATTATAACGCATCACAAGTCAAAAGACAAAATATATAACAAACATGCATTCATCTACATTCTTTTACTATTATTATGGCACCCAATAGTCTGTTAAGCTTTATAAACCCTCCCCTTTAAGTAAACCAGCTCAACTCACATTTATGTTTATATACTTATTTACCTTCACCATTCGTGAGTATGAGCCCAATCACCATCAAAACAGGATGGACCTATAAGAGAACCACCAAACAATAAAACCCAGGAACAGAAATCAAAGCAATGGTGATGGAAAAATAAATACCCAAATAGAAACTGTGAAGATACATTAATTTACATTAAAGATGAGATCTTTGTTATCGGAGACGAGAGCCAATCCTCCTCTATGATGCACCGTCCACGTCAGCACAAGAGCCGTGATGGCCACCCCGAGCAGCCTGACGACGGCGAAGATAGGAAATTTGATGACCGGAACTCCCATTCTTTAACTGATAATTCTAACTAGAGTCTGTGAATGGTCGACTAAAATAGGAGGTTTTGAGTTGAATTATTTGGGTTTTGGATCTCTGCTTTTCTTAAATTCGTAGTAGATCATTTATGCAAGTTGCGAATCTTTTTTTTTTTTAATATTTGTTATTTTTGAGAATTTTCAACGGGGTTAGTCCCTTGCGAGTGGTGAGTTCTGGGTCTAACTCGGTCCAGTCCGAATTGTGGCTTGATGTTAAGTTTTTGCTAAATTATATCTAAAAAGATATATTATTAATATTTTATATATTAAATTAAATAAATTAAAATTAAAATATAACAAAATAATATATTTTTATATATTCTCATAAAGTATAATTTTAAAATTTAAAATATTATAACTATTAATTTATATTTATGAAAATTTAATAATTATTTTATGTTAATTGAATAAAACTTGTATATAGTAATTTAAAATAAATTATTTTATATATAAATAATTAAAATATTATAATTCATTCTTAGTAATTGAATAACAAACCTTTATAGATAATAATAAAGTAAAGATAATTTAATTTTTTTATTTAAAATAATATATATTCAAAAAAAATTTTAAATAGAAGTCGATAAAAATTACAATTGATTAGAGTTGTATCAACTATCAATTAATATTTTATATAGTTTATCAAAGAGATAATTTTTATTTGTTAAATGAAAAACGTTTACCAACTGCATCTATCAATTATATCAAACATTTTTAATTAAGTTTACTTTTTAAAAATAAGATGTAAATTTAATATATTAAAAAATTAAAATAGAAATAAAACTTTATATTTTATAATGATGCAAAAAAATGAAAGAGAGAAAAAAAATCCATATATAATAATTAATAACTTGAAAAAAGAATATAAAAAGATACATGTATGCATTAGATTTTTTTTTTTTTTTTTTCATTTAAAGGGAAAGTAAACAAACGCAAATGCCATTATAGTCTATCAAAAATTACACTTTATCACAAAGTCACAGATTTACATCAATGAATGACATTCCCAAGTGAACAATGTTAATCATTGACATTATAATTTATTGTTTAATATATTTTTTATATCTAATGATAATTCGTGAAATTGTAACTTTTTATAGTCTTTTTTTTCTTTTTGCAAAGAGTAATTCAGACATTTTTATACTATACAAATTAAAGAAAAATAATAATTTCAAATATATGCACTTCAACTAATAAATCATTTTTTATCTTTATTCTAGTAATTTAATTAGATACTAGAAATAAATTATTTTCTTAGAATATAATTCTAGAAATAAAATATTTTCACCAAATGAATCAGCCTATTAGTTATTATTTTTGTCATTTTTATTAAAAATTAAAATATAACTAATTAAATTGTTTTGAAGTGGTGTATCTTGTAATTTTTGGAGTATAATAAATTTAAAATATAATTAAAACTTTATAAAGCAAAACAAGCAATTTGAAAGAGAAATTTTGAAAAATAGTTAAATCATAATTTGGAATTCGGAAAAATTTATGAAATTTCAGAATTTTAAATATGGTCATTTTATAAATTTAATGGGCATGAGATTAAGCTTACATCATTTATATTTATACATGTTTAAAAATATTTTAAATTTGTGATGAATCACTTTATAATTTTTAATAAAAAATTTAAGTGCAATTTAGAAGTTTGAATGGACTTACATAATACTGAGTCAATAGTTAATCAATTTTATGCACAGAGAATTTCTACACTTATCAAGTATTTAGATATAGCGAAAGAATTTGTTGTTTTCATATTTCTATATTGATAAGATTCAAATTTAACATTCACTCATGCATAATCTCATATTTCATTAGACTAATCTAAATATAAAGATATTCAATAATTTAAAATATGAAATATTGTTTAAATATAATTTTCTTTTTATCAAAAGGAAGATAGAAAAAACATTAATACCTCTAGTTCAACTACACATAAAAAATTATTGAGAACTAAATTATCCACATCAGGCGACAACTAATCAAAGATATGAAGACCAAATATTGATCCATTTTCAAATTAGCCATAAAATTGATTACTTTATTTCCTTCCTTATAAACCATCCAATCTCAAATAAGGAGCTGTCTACACTGACTCAAAATGTTTTGGCATCTGAGTCCAATTTGCATGAAATTGTTCATGTCTTTGCACCATCACCTAGAAGTTTATTTTTAGAATAACTTTTTTATACTCAAGAAACTAAGTTTCAACTTATAGAGCATTCCCTAACATTTTGCCACAATGGCGTCACAGACCCTACTTCTTGCCCTAGATTCAACCAACCAACCGTCATCCTTACTCATCCTGCAACACACCACCTGCTACAACATCACCCCTCAAAACTATATTTATATTAAACTTTTTCCATCCTTCAAGAGTCATGATCGAAATAATAAGATTACCAATAAATTTTTGGTTCGTCATAGCTAAATTTTCTCAAAAGCCCATAAAACTTGGTTAATGAAGTCCTTTAATAAGTCAATTTTTAGATTGGATATATCAGCCCACATTATTAAATATTTATTATTCCTCCACTTCCATATATACCAAATAACCAAAACAAACATAAATACTTGTAAAAAAATCTAACATGGCAATCAAGCCACTAACGAAAATGCAAGCTAAAAAATACTTGTAGATATTTATTCCATACTATCTTAACTTTTGCACAATCTCTAAGAGTATAAAGAAAATCTTTAGCTATAGTGCCATAAATAGGACACAAAGGTTTAGACATGAATCCTTTCTTATTAACTAACTAAATAGGACACAAAGAGAACCTATTTAGAAAGCTAACTAAAGTGCAAAAAAATCTAACATGGCAATCTAGTCACTAATGAAAATACAATCTAAAAAAATACTTGTAGATGTTTATTCCATACTATCTTAACTTTTTCATAATCTCCAAGAGTATAAAGAGAATCTTTAGCCATAGTGCCATAAATAAAACACAAAGGCTTAGACATGAATCCTTTCTTATACTACTGAACATTAGTCATAATATGATCATGTTTACTAGTCCAAATAAAAAAAATCTACACATTGAGGTATTTTTAACTTTCAAATCAATTCCCATATAACATTGCCATCATTAGAATTATCTTGAGATGCACACTTATAAGTTAAAGCAATAAAAAAAAAACTCATTTGTGGTTGAGGCTTTCCATAATAGCAAGGCCACATCACAAACATGATTCATAATATAAACAACACCAATTTTGAACATCTTCTGCTAATGGATTCAAAGTAAATAAATAGGAGAAGAGATTCAAAATGAGCTTTAAGGGTTAGTTTTACCCTCAAAAGTACTTTTAGTAGTTTTCAACTCAAGTAAATAGAGATTCAAAAGACAATATGGACTTTTGCTTAGTTCTCTTTGATTTTCCTTAGGGCCTCTAGGTTTTTAGGGTTTAGGAAATCATTTGGGTAAGGTTTTCTTAGGAGAAATCAACCTTGTCTTACTCTTAACAAATGGATTTTGTTTTATAGAAAGATAGTGCACTTATGTTGGATGCATAACTAACATGCAATCCCATCCTCTAGTTTTGTACTAGGGGATAAGAACAATGAACTCTCTATAAGATAGAGTTTTTTAGTTATCTATCCAGTCAAAAGATTATATGTGCAACAAATAAGTGGTGATTATATCTAACCTTATGAATAGTGCATGTTTTAAAAGGTTCCAACTATTAAGGCTTATTTAGGATTGTTTACATTGTTAACTTAGTATGGTTGAGCAAGTAACTTGGACAAAGACTTTATTGGATAGGTTTTTAGGGTTTCACCAAGCTGGCTTTTTTTTCTGAGTCTTTTAATCTTATTATTCTTGAATGAAATTAATAAAGTTCTCATCATAGGGCTCATATCTTAACAATTTTAAAAATTCAATGTCTAAAAGGGATAAATAAATTGTTCCAACATTTTCAAGGGAAAGTACTTGAACTTAGTTGTCATCTTGCATGATATCTAACATTCATTAATTAACTTCAACACCTCCAAAGATTTACTTTAATAACTTTGAACCTTCACCCTCAAGATATGTCCACACAAGTCATTCCTAACCAACATATAGGAAACCATTTTAGCTATGTATTAATAGGTAAATAGTCTATTCTTGGGAATGCTAACAGGTTCATCAATAAGCTTTTTTTGGCCGAGAGCTTTAACACATATAGTTTGATGATGTACCATCTCATGAGTAGCCTGACTTGAACTTACTCGGTTCATATCTTTAGTTTTATGAGGATTCTCATATTTATCTTGAAGATTAGATACTCTAGCTACTTGATTTAGTAATGTAGTCTCATTTTTATAGTCATTTGCTTAATCTTCATTTTTAAGCAACCGTCTTAATAGACTAAATCTGCTCCCATTTTATCAGTTTTCCCTTTTTTATAATTATATCAAACTTATATGAGGTTGCTTCTTTCTATTGTGCATTTTATTCATTACCCATTCTCTTCTTCTTTGATTTCTATGCTATCATCCATGTCCTAAAAGGCTTTAACACTATAAGATTAATCCTAACTATAACATCTTAAGCTTATCGCTTTTCTTGCGTAGGAGATTAGCCCATGTCGATTCATTTAGTCAACTTGGAAGGATAAAAGTCATTCTTATATCCATAACGACCAAAATTAAAACAAATCAACTATAAAACTCTCATATTTAATATGTTTGATTCACTGATGTAACCTATAATTCTTTGGCCAATAAAGAGAATGTAAGGTATCTTTATACAAATCCTAGTAAGATGCCCCTGGGTTACATGTGGATTGTTATCATCAAGCTTTATAGTTTTTATAATTTTTCCTCCTAAGCACCAAAGAAATAAGTTATTATAGTACTCAATAAATAATTATAAGACATGAAACTAGGCAATAATTCTTTAAATACTTATAAAGCTTGGTTCAAAATTCAAATGTCATTTATGTACATTAAATAATTCTTTGCAATCATTTAAGGGCTCTCATAGCAAAGATGTAAATTGTTCCCTAGGTCAACAACAACTAGAGACTTCTCTACCCATAATTAATGGATTCTTCTTGAAAATAAAGTCAAACCAAAAAATTTGCCTAGGGCTTTCACAATAAAAGAGAGTTGTCATGGTTTTCTTAATCATTTTTTTTTCTTTAAATGGGACATAGATACTAAGGCAATTTACTTCATCCTTATATTCTCCACTTCATCATTAGATATTTTCTCACCATCATAATGAAAATACGATGGGTCATACCCTATATCATAATAATTGTTCAATTGTATAAACATCATTGTATAAAACTCCTTTCACTTAGGAGTAATTCAAAAGAATTTGACACAAGACTAGAAAATTTATTGATGGACTCACGATCCCCATTCAACTATTTGACTTTCTTTTTACTTTCATCCCTTAGGTCATACTCCTCCTTTGAGAAAGGGAGGGCAACAAAGCTGCTACTTGGATATGTATTCAGTGTACTTATATTTTTAATGGTATTAAACTTGTGATTATATGATTAATAATTTTTGTTTAAATATAAATTTAATGCTTAATACTATATTGATTTACATTATTAATTATACATCATAAGTTCAACATTGATTTACATCACAAGCATGCCTAATTATTCCCTTCATTTCCCACTAATCACCTGTCATGTATAAAATAATTATTCCTTAATTATAAATAAATTAAAAACATGTAATTTAGCAACTTTTTTTTCCTGTTATCTTTCTATTAATTATTAATTTTGAATTTGTTGAATTTACCAATCCTATATCATGCAATAGACCTTTCCTTTTACTTTACAGGAGTTGAACTTGCGATGTATACATGATATTATATCTATTCAAGCATGATAACCATGTGTGTATATAACTATAATTAGCTCTACATGAGTCTCTAAATTTTTTTTCTTGATATGCAAATCAAATATAATGAATATCTTGATTTAATGACAAACATGAAATTATCAAAGAGAGAGCACTGAGATTCTAATCTCACCTTCCTTCAAGTACTTATGTCACAATCTAAAATTTATTTAGTGAAACATTTAATTCTAATAAAAAGACATAAATTAAGAATACTTGTTAATAAAAATAAATATTTAGCGGGCCCTCTCACATGGGTCTTATTTTTTTTTTTTTTTTGAATGAAGGTTAACTAGTACGAATAATAATCTTCTTCTTGATTAAATTACACTAATTGATAAGATGGATGGCTCCCAAAGCCTAATCTTTTTCAACCTTTTCCAATGAGAAAAATCAGAGGAGAGTAGAAGAGGAGGCTCCACACTTTGGCTAAAAGACGAAAAGTGAGTCCACGGCGAATGATGGTTGGCGGCCTTAAAGCCACATGGGACAAGAGACGCTCATCTTCAATAACATCACCGACCAAATAACAGCTCCTTCACACCGTGGCATTTCCATATCAGCATATTACGATATTCCTTGTCCATTTCTCTAAATTGCCCTTGCCTCACCTTATTACTACAGGGCCAATTACGTCATCAATTAAAAGTCCCCACGCTCCAAATTCAGAAACCTACCTTCTAACTCCCAAAACTACCCTTTCAGTGAATAATAGAGAGTTTAGCCAAATAAAGTAAACAACATGAACATAAATTGACTATAGCATGATAATAGCAACTTTTAAATAATTTTTTAAAAAATCTTCACTAATTCATAATATTTTTTTTATATTATAAATGTTGTGAGCTAAATTAGACTTTTAAATAATTTAATACTTATATTTTTTTAAAAAATATTGAATTAGATTAATAACTGAACTAGTTTTAAAAATAATTCAAAATATCTTATAATTTTAAAATATAATAATTCAGTCAATAATTTAAAATTTTAATATAGTCATTTAGTCAATAATTATGATTTTTTCAATAACCGTACTCTTAAAAAATTCATTTATTACCTTAATTTTTATTTTAATATTTAATAATTGAAATTCTATCTTTTTTTTGGGATACTTTTTATTGTTCTGATTTCATAAAACATATAAAAAATTGAAGAATATTATGATTATACTCTAAATATAATTCTTTCAGTCTGTCTTTTGGTTTTGACTTTTATTTTAAATTAATAAAAATCTCAAACTGTATTTTTAACTTATTAAAATTTTATTTTAAGTAATTCAAAATAAAAAAATATAAATAACTGCAAATATTTCTGGTTATGTGCATATTTAATATGAGCTATTAACAACAGGATTAATATTGAATAAATAAAAAACTTTAATAGACCAGAATAAGAGGATAAAAACGTTATACTAATAATTATTAGCAAAATTTTAAAATATATGCACATTAAAATTTTATATTTAGCTCATAAGAAAAATGTAATAAATCGAAGATAAAATAATAGTTTAAATAAAAATTAGTGTGCATGGGGCCATAAATAATAACAAAATAGAAAATTCAATTTTTATTTTGAAATTATACAATACCTCAATTTCTTTTTCAACCTATTAAACTTTTTTAAATAAGTTAAATTAAAAAATAAATATTTCTCATTACGTGACGTTCAGCAGGAATTATTAACAAGATGATTAATAGTTAATGGATAAAAATTAATGGATTAAAATAAAAAAATATAATTATTATAATAATAATTATTAATTAAAACCTAAAGATATATGAGTACAAGTACTAAAAATATGTATTTATCTTAAAATAAAAATCTGAATTCTTAAAAATCTGACATATTAAGATAAAATTTTAATAAAAATAAATAATTAAATTATCCTTTAAACTTTAAAACTTAGATAACATTTTATCTTAATATAAGATTTATCTGATAATATTTAAAATACTCATATTCTTATATATGAATATTATCATAATAACAAGATGATTATTAATTAATGGATAAATATAACCAAAAAAATCATAATCAAATGGATAAAAAAATTTTAATAAATCAAAATCAGAAGATAAAAGCATAAGAATAGTTATCAATAAAAACTCAAAGATAAATATGCATTAAAATTTTGTATTAATCTCACAGGAAAAAAGAAAAAGGAAAAAGCTAAGAATCCAGGGGCAAAATAGTAGTTTCATACAAAGAATTAGTGTGCGTGGGGCCCATTAATGATGAAATAATAAAAAAAAAAGAAAAAAAGCAAGGTAACGTCACACTTACACTTACACAGCACACAAAAAAGGAAGTGTGGGCTGTGAGACAGAGAGAGAAAGGAAAGTTCGTTTGGAGACGTTATCGGACTCCAAATCCTAATTTCGCCGGATTTTGGGAACCCGGTTCGCGTCCGGCTTTGGTTTTTTCAAATTTTCTGCCCACACGGCAATAACTGAAAGCACTATTCGATCAGCGAATTCTGAATTCTACAGATTATTCGAGAATTCGCGAGAAATATCATTTTCTGGTCTGGGTTAGGGATTAAAGTTGGAAAGGAGGTTTTTTATTTTTTTTTTAAAAAAGGTTGTTGGGGTCTTTTATTTATGAGGTTGAATTTGGGATCTGTAGTTTTCAGCGTCTCATGATGTTTACGCCGCAAAGGAAGGTATGGTCCGGCTGGTCCCTCACGCCGGTCCGGAAGGTGGGACCCAGGTCGGATCCAAGTAACGGCCCAAAAATTCTAAATTCTGGTGACAACAGCGTTTTGAAGGGCAAGAGTGTGACTTTTGAGGAGCCGGTTTCTCGTGATGGTGTCGGACATGACTTGGACGACGATGCAATGGTAGAAAAGATTTCGAAGCTCGAAAATGAGGTTGGTATTGAGGATTTGATCAATTTTTAATTTCAAGTTTGTTCCCCCCCCACCCTCCTGTTTTGTTAGTGGAATGGGTATTAATCTTTGTAATGAATATAGTGAATAGAGTGGTTTAGCAGAGTGGAGACAAGTGGGTGACATTATGATAGATAAAGATAGCAACGTTATGATAGAGAGTGTTGTTTTGACTACGTTATGACCACTGTAAAAGGTTATTTTGGGCTCTTTTGTCAGTATAGGATATGGTTACGTTGGAATTGCGGGACTTGGGTATGGCGGATATGGATAATTTTTTATGTTGAAGGATTTATTATTTGATGTGGCTTCCTAAATTTGGTGATCAGTTTAAGTGATATATTGGAAATTTTTTTTTTTCTAGTTAATAGGAGTTTGCTGGATGCTGTTTCATAGCAAGACTGGAGAAAGAGTTTGGGTGTGTGAAATCATTATAAGTGGAGTTACTGGAGTGGTTGTTTGCTTTGGATTTTCAGCATGTTATCGAATTAATCTTCTGAAGAATCATAAAGATATTAAATTGTTCTAATTTTGATGATTTCTTCAGTTGCACTCTTAATTTGTTAATTACATTAAGCCCTATGTTTAATGTTTATAACTAAGAAAATTTTCAGGCGGGCAATATGCAGTACAGTACATGAGCAATTCAAAATTTCAAACAATTTATAAATGAGTACTTTTAAACTGATTTGCAATGAGGTGATTGGTTGGGCTTACAATATTTTTGGGGAATAATGAATTTTGATGGCAAAGAAAAAAGCTTGATCATTTTATTCAAAACAAGTTGCTAAAATTTTCGGCAGCAGAGAATAATTGTTTGCTGCAGAGATTTAAGAATAAGAAGAAAATGAAAGGTAAGTGCATAAAATGTAGAAAAAAGGAAATTTTGGAGACGGATATCATGCTATGGAAAAATGCCTTAAAAATGCCATTTAATAATCCATTATCCAAGCCTAAGAGACTCTTCTACCCTTTCCCTTGTCCTACAAGGACCTAATTAGAGAACTATAAGGTAAAGCTAGCTGAAGATTGAGAGTTTGAGCTGTGGAGAAACAGTTATAGGACTCTTAAAATTTCAGGATGACTACTAAATTATGCAAAGTGTATAGGAATTTTGGAAGTTACAGCTATGCCGTTCTCACACAAGTTGATGGGATATGTTGGCAACATGTTTACAAACGATGTACAAAACATGGTTCATGTTTAAAATATGATCTCTGGTTCTTGCAAGAATTCTGTTTTTTAGAAATTCTGGTAGTTGCAGGAATTTTGGTTTTTAGCAAATTAGGAATAAGTTGTCCTAATATCTTTAGAAGTTTTTTATTTTATTAATCATTGTTGAGTCTTGTTCTGAAGGAGTTTATTATTGTTGAGTCTTATTCTAGTCCTTATGGATTAGGATAAAGTGTTATTTAGAGAATCCTTTAAGGATTAGGAGTCTAAAGGTCTTTAGGTTTAGGATAGCACTCCTATAAATATCTAAGCATGTAACAATTATTATTCAGTTTTCAGATTCAATAAACAAATATTTTCTGCAATATTTGCTTTGGAATTGTGGGACTCTATTCTATTATGTGCGACTCTGAGAAGTTTTCTCATATATTCTTTCCTTTTCCCTCTATTCAGATCTTAATTTCAGTCAAATCAGACCTGAAATTCAGTTTCAACTCCTTTATTTTTTCCCACAAATTCAACGAAGAACAGACTGTTAATTCTGTACACCTAAATAAAAAAAAAAAATGGATTTGAACTTCTAAAATTTCTTGTATCTATTGCAAGACGTGATTATCAGGTGTAATAGTGGCTGCTTAAATATTTTATTTTATTTGGGACACAGAAGGAGGCAGTTTTATTATGATCAATGGTATCCATACTGTCTTCACCTTTCTTTTTTGCATTCTAAATTCAAGATTATTTTTAAGGTGTCTTTACTCCCTATTTCTTACTAGTGTCAATTTGTTGTGTTTCTGTTTTGTGCTAACATGACTTGCCAACCTATGTTCCAGCTTTTTGACTATCAGTACAATATGGGGCTTCTGTTGCTTGAGAAGAAAGAGTGGACTTCTAAGTATGAAGAACTCAAGCAAGCAATTACAGAAGCTGCAGATGCACTGAAAAGAGAACAAGCAGCACATTTGATTGCAATCTCTGATGCTGAGAGGCGAGAAGAGAATTTGAGGAAGGCCTTGGGTGTTGAGAAACAGTGTGTCCTTGATGTAAGAGTTGTGTTATGTATGGATTCTTTCGCTTGATGATAGGGTAACATATTATTATCACCTGTAGATTATTGATTATCACCTAGTCTCCAAAGGGCTTAAACACATTAAAGATTTTGGTTTACAGAGAATGTACTGGGTGAGCATATGTGAAGATTAAAATCCCTACATTACATATGCAGAGGAAAAAGTATATGAATTGTTCCCCTTTTAAACTTGTTAAAGATCAGAATGAATGTTTTTCCTTAAGGATGTTCATAGTTACTTTTGGATCTAATACTAGAACTCATATATCAAATTTTAACTTAATTTGATTTATGTAGATTTTCATCTAAACATCACTTCAAAGAAACTTTTTGTTAAATGTCGTAGATATAAATTGTTTTATTGTTGGATTAAATGCTTATTTGTACCCAATAGGTTGAGAGTTGTCTTGTTTGATCTATATGAATGCATTAGTAATTCAGCAATCAATTTATGAAAAACTGAATATGCAAGAAGTTATGGAAATGGTTATACAGTTGCATAGCTAACAAATACAAGTTAAACACATTTCTCCTTCTGCTAGTGTAATAGGCATATGTTAGCAACATGGTTGTCACTTTTTGTTATCATCATATTTTGCAGTTGGAGAAAGCGGTGCGTGAGATGCGTGCAGAAAATGCAGAACATAAATTTACAGCCGATTCAAAGTTGATTGAGGCAAACGCATTGATCACTAGTGTTGAAGAGAAATCTCTAGAAGTAGAAGCAAAACTTCGTGCTGCTGATGCCAAGCTGGCTGAAGTTAGTAGAAAGAGTTCAGAGATTGATAGGAAATCACAGGAGGTGGAATCACGAGAAAGTTCTCTCCGAAGGGAGCGCTTGTCCTTCATTGCAGAGTATTCTCAATGGCCATTATTACATTTTTCTTTCTGATTCTATTGGTGTTGTCTCTGCTATTGTTGTTTTGACAATTTTATGTGGTAACTTTTCCCAGGAGAGAAGCACACGAGTCCACTTTTGGTAGGCAGAGAGAAGATTTGCTAGAATGGGAAAAAAAATTACAAGAAGGAGAAGAGAGACTTTCCAAAAGTGAACAAATGATTAATCAAAGAGAGGAAAGGGCAAATGAGAATGACAGGATTTTGAATCAAAAACAGAAGGAACTTGAAGAGGCACAAAAGAATGTTGATGAAATGAACTCCATCTTGAAAAGGAAAGAAGATGAAATAAGTAGCAAGCTTGCTAATCTGGCTCCAAAAGAAAAGGCTCGTTTTTTCTTATGCTGAGTAGTATTTAATTTCTTTAATTAATGCTCGTGTTAAATATCTCCTTTTGATTTCTGCAGGAATTTGATGCTACAAGAAAGAAATTAGAGATAAAAGAAGAAAAGTTGCATGCATTAGAAGAAAAACTGAATGATAGAGAAAAAGTGAGTCCTTTGAATTTCTTTTTGTCATATCTTTTTGAAATTTGGAAAGCTGGAAAAAGATTCTCAGTTTGCTTCTGGGCATATGCTCTGAATGATTGAAACATTCCTTTTATTTTAGTTTTGTGCTTTCTCCTATGTAGCAGGCTTGTTAGCTCTTTCTCATGGTAATTGATCTGATAGAGAATCATTCTATATGAAGGATATTTACACATTATAGTTATATTCTGGTCATCTGTACTTTCGTTTTATTGATTGCCTTTTATTTTGCATGTGATGTCCATAGGATGCAATTCAGAAGCTGATTGATGAACATAACGCCATTTTGGATGAGAAAAAGCGTGAATTTGAATTGGAAGCTGAGAAAAAGAGGAAATCCCTGGATGAGGATCTGAAAAGCAAGTTGGTTGAAGTGGAGAAGCAGGAAGCTGAACTCCAGCATGTGGAAGACAAACTTCTGAAACGAGAACAAGCTTTGGATAAAAGGTTGGATAAGCTTAAGGAGAGAGAGAAAGAATTTGAGTCAAAATCAAAAGCTTTGAAGGAAAGGGAGAAGACAATCAGATCTGAGGAAAAGAACTTGGAGACAGAGAGACAACAACTGAATTCTGATAAAGATGCTCTTCTGAATTTGAAGGCTGAACTGGAGAAGATAAGATATGCCAATGAAGAACAGCTTATGAAGATGTGTGAAGAAACAGAACGGCTTAAAGTAAATGAAGAAGAGAGGGCTGAGTATGTGCGCCTGCAATCTGAACTAAAAGAGGAGATAAAAAAGTGCAGGCTTCAAGAAGAGCTGCTTTTGAAGGAGGCTGGAGATCTAAGGCATCAAAAAGAAAATTTTGAGAGGGAGTGGGAAGATCTGGATGAGAAAAGGACTGAGATTGGGAAAGAGCTGAAGAGCATCAGTGAGGAGAAGGAAAAGTTTGAGAAGCAGAAAGTGTCAGAGGAAGAAAGAATAAAAAATGAAAAAAAGGCAACGGAAGACTATGTAAAAAGGGAGCTGCAAGTGCTTGAATTAGCCAAAGATTCTTTTGAGGCCAACATGGAGCATGAACGGTCTGTAATATCTGAGAAAGCTCAAAGTGAGAGGAGACAAATGCTGCATGTGTTTGAGCTGCAGAAGAGTGAACTTGAGAGTGATTTGCAGAGAAGGCAGGAGGAAATGGAGAAAGTTTTGCATCAGGAAGAGAAATTATTCCAGGAAGAGAAAGAGAGAGAGTTGAAGAACATTAATTTCTTAAGAGATCTAGCTAGAAGAGAAATGGAAGAACTGAAATTGGAAAGACTTAAGGCAGAAAAAGAAAAGCAAGAAATTGAAGAAAATAAAAAGCATCTTCAAGTACAACAACTTGAAATGCGAGAAGACATTGATAAACTTGGTGATCTTAGCAGGAAATTGAAGGATCATAGGGAACAATTTATTAAAGAGAAAGAGCGCTTCATTTTATTTGTTGAGCAACACAAGAGTTGCAAGAACTGTGGTGAAATAACTTCTGAATTTGTGCTTTCTGATTTAATATTTTCACAAGAAATTGAAAATGCAAACATCTTGCCCGAACAACGATTGGTTAATAATGATATGCCTGGTGATGATGATCAAAACTCAGCTCCTTCTGGTGCACGGCAAGATATTGATATATCTCCTGCTGCAGTTCATTCAGTATCTCCAGTTTCTTGGCTTCGGAAATGCACGGCAAAGATATTTAGCTTTTCCCCAGGTAAAAAGATTGAGCCTGGTGCTGTACAAGATCTGATTGAGGAGACACCTCATGTGGAAGAACCATCAAGAATATTAGATTTCACTTTAAAGGAACCAGAGTCATCTTTTGCAGTTGGAAATGATTTGTTGGATGTTCAGAGGATTCAGTCTGATTCTAGCATCAGAGAGGCTGCCCAGGATTTGTCAGTTGATGATCAGAGTATTATTAACAGCGAGGCACCAGAAGTTCAGGAAGACTCTCAGCCTTCTGATTTGAAGCGTGTCCACCAGACTCGCCAGAGAGTTAGGCCTAGAGTTAGTAGAACACGCTCGGTGAAGGCAGTTGTACAGGATGCCAAAGCTATACTTGGGGAATCATTGGAGCTAAATGAGAATGAAAAGTCTGGCCATCTAAATGCTGAAAGCCGTGATGATAGTCTTGCAGATAAAAGAGCTCCAAAAAATGCCCGGAAACGGAACCGTATTCGCACATCGCAAAATACAGCAAGTGTACATGATGATGATGACAGTGAGGGACATTCTGATAGTATCACAGCTGGCAAGCGTAGGAAGAGGCCTCAAAAAGCTGCTGCAGTTCAAACTCCAGTTGAAAAGCGTTATAATCTTCGACGACTCAAACGGTAAGTTATCGATTAATGATGTTCAACTATTGACTTCTTAGCCATGTTCTATGTGAATTTGGGTCATCGCCCAGCATTGTCCCTTCCAAAGTAAAATTGTTTGAGTTGCACACGTGTTAGCAATTGCGGAGAGTATAGACCATGTTCTGTGGGTATTACCATATTTGTTATGTTTTTTTTTTTCTGATAGTTGAACGGAAAATGTGTGTGCTCAACTTAATTGGCATGTCCACACCAATATTATTCACAATTTTTTTCTACCATTTCTGGCAATTAACACAGTTTGTCAACTATAACCAGTGGAGTTGCAGTTGTGACTGATAAAGCCTTGTCAGATGTCAACCATGAAAATAAGGAAGAGGATGATGGTAGGGTTCCAAATTCAACTGGGGTTCCTAGTGAGAACGGTGGGAGTGCATATCATGTACAGGTGAGTGCTGTAAAACCATTGCAATATTGGCAACTGCTATAAATCCTTCCCATGTTAGTGGTTTGCTGTTTATTGATTCCTGATTGGTTCCGGGTGTTTTTCTATGCTTACACAATCTCAAATCATTGACATTTGTTATTTTTGGGCAGTTGGAGAAGGTCTCGGATGATCAGGATGGTGATAGAAACTTGGTCAACAATGCTGCATTGAGTGAGGAGGTTAATGGCACTCCAGAAGGGGCTGAGGATGACATTGCAGAGTACAGGAGTGAATCGCATATAGAAGACGAGGATGATAATGATGATGAGGATGAGACTGAGCATCCTGGGGAAGTCTCAATTGGGAAGAAGCTTTGGACCTTTTTCACAACGTAATGATGTGGAATCTGGTGCTCAATTGAATGGCTTTAGTGGATTTTTGATTGTTACAGATTTTTCTAGGATTGCTATTAGGAGCTCTTTTGATGTGTAGCAGTGTGTATTAACAAAAATCAATTGTAGTCATGATGACTAAGTCTTAAATCCAGGTGGAGAGATCTTGTTTTCTTTGGTTAGGATTCAGGTTTTTGGGGTTGTTTTTTAATGTTTTAGAACTGTAGATGATTTGATGTAGCCGTGGCCGGTGCATGTTAGACACTGCAGAAGATATCTTCCACACTCCGAATTGTTTGTGTCAAAATGGTGTATTTTTTTTTTTACTGTTGCGAGAATTGACAAGCTTGAAAACCGTCCGATTTCATTTCTTACCCTTAAATCTTTACTCCACGTGACACGTTGCATTGTGGAGGCTGGGATTTACTTGTTGATTTTGGAGAATAAGATTATTGAATTGTTGGAGTAAAATATATTTTCTTAGTGAAAACTATGTTGGTCCTTTGTTTTATGAAATCAAAATTTAAATTTTGTATAAAATTAGTTGCTAATTTGGTATTAATTATTACACTATGTTTTAATTATAAGAAGAATTGTTTTGACAAATATTGAGACAAATGTTGGCGCATTTATTAATTGTGATGTGCTACATTGGAGTCTAGGCATAGGATGTTCTCTTAAAGCAACGCGTTATGTCAGTGTCCGAATGTGATGCTAAATGTACGCGGGTTTTTGCGTAATGGACAAATGTGGGTAAAGAAGCTGGTGCATAACAATAGCCATAGTAGTAGCAACATGGATGGTATAGATAGCAGAGCGAATCAACACTATTATATGAGGTAGAACAAAAAGAAGTAGAGAGTAGAATTAAGATAGGTATAAGGAATATGAGATTCTTACAAGCAAGCTAATGGAGCTAGTGAACACTATGGAGGGAAGGAATGTGAATGTCACATGTATTAAAGAGATTAAAAAGCTAAGAGAGAAAGGATAATATATAAGTTGTGGTATATAGGGAAAGAGAAACAAAAATAAGGTGAGTAGAGTTATGGATAGTTCATTAAGAAATACTGCGATATAGGTAAGGAGAGTAAGAGATAGAATCATTATACTAAAATAGTTTTCAAAAGTAAGGTGAGTAATATGATTAGTACATATGCACCACAAGTTGGTTTAGAGAGTGAGAGTAAACAGAGATTTTTAGGAAGAAATGGGTGATATCATGCAAAATATATCAAATGAAAAGAATATCTTCATTGGTGGGGACTTGAATGGCCATGTAAGTCGAGATAAAAGCAATTTACATGGAAGTTTTAGTTTTGGAAGTAGAAATGAGGAGGGGAAAAACATCCTTAATTTTGTGAATTATGACCAAATTCTAATACCTGTTTTGTCAAAAGAGAAAGTGGGTATAACAAAAGTCCAATTGATTTATCTCTCACAGGGAAGTCAAATTGGGCAAATTGGGTCTTATGTAATGATTGCAAAGTTATCCCAGGTGAAACTTTAAAGCTCAACATGGGTTATTGGTCATAATTGTCAATATCAAGTAGCGATCTAGAAGACCATCCTAGAATGCCTCTATTAGAATCAAATAATAGGAGCTAAAAGAGAAGCATGAGTAATTTAGAAATAAGTTGCAAAACATGGGAACATGAGATCTAAATGTGGAAGCAAATGATATGTGGGCAAATATGAGTAAAAGAATTTAAGAGGTAAGTGGAAAGGTACTTAGAGAGGTTGGAGGATAAGGGTCCACCTTTAAAGGAGAGTTATTAGTGGAGGGCGGAGCAAGACAGTCTAAAAAGCAATACATGAACTGACTAGATGCGGAAATGGGAATGCATATAAGTAATATAAAATAATAAAAAAGAAAACCAAAAAAAAAAAGTAGTCAGGCAGGTTAGGACAATTTTGTATGAGAATTTAGGAACAAAAAAAAAAGAGAAAAATGATGTCTACAAGTTGGTTAGGATGAGGAAAAGGAGATCTAGAGATTTAAATCGAGTTAAGTATATTAAGGATGATGAGATAGAATTTTGGTGAAGAAGAAAGATATTAAGGAAAAGAGGAGGAGTTAGTTTGAGGGCCTTTTCAATGAAGGCTATAATAAAAACTTAGTAGATATGGACCATATAACAATAAAGAAGAATGTGAACTATACTAGGAGAAGTAGGTTCTCGAAAGTTAAAGAAGTTTTGAGAAAAATGAAAATAGGCAATTCATGTGGTCCCAATGCAATTCCTATTGACGTGTGAAAGATATCTAGAGGACGTAGGGGTAGCTTGGTTAGCTCATTTGTTTAATAAGGTTTTGATCTCTAAAAAATATTGAATGAATGAAGAAAAAGTATTTTAAAAATATAGAGGGATAAAACTTATGAGCCATACTGTGAAGTTGTGGGACATCACATTCGATTTTGCACATCTATCTTGACTAAACAATTTAGGTTTATGTAAAGTCAATCCATCATGAAAGCAATCTTTTTTAGCAGACATTTAATGAATAATTATAAATGAAGAAAGATTTGCATATGGTGTTCATTGATGTAAAGAAAGCTAATGATAGAGTGTTACGAGATGTATTATGATGGGCTTTAGAGCACAAAAATGTGTCAGTTAGATACATTCAAGTAATAAAGGACATGTATGATGGGGTTGTCACTAGTGTACATATAATTGGAGGAGATATGAGAGACTTTTCCATCACAATCGAACTACACCAAGGTCAACATTAAGTCCTTATTTTTCGCTTTAGACATGAATGAATTGACAAAGGATATACAAGAGGACATTACTTGGTGTATGATGTTTGCTAATGACATAGAATTAAAAAATAAGACTAAGGCAGGAGTCAATATGAAGTTAGAGCTCTAGAGAAGTACACTATAGGCAAAGAATTTTAAAATAAGTAGAACTAAAACTAAACATGTGCATTGTAAGTTTAATGAGGGTAGTAGTAGAAAAAATATGAGAGTGCGATTAGAAGAAGTAGCTATATTTCAAAGCACACGCTTCAAATACTTAGACTCAATCTTGCAAGAAAATAAGGTTATAAGGAGGATATTGCCTATTGGATTAAAGCAGGATGGATGAAATGGAGAAATGCATCATGCGTATAGTGTGATCATAAGATTTTACATAAGGTAAGAGAAAAATATTTTATTGCACGACGATAAGACTCGCTATGATGTATAGAAACAGGTGTTGGGCAATAAAAGAACAAGTGTCCAAGATTAGTATGGTAGAGATAAAAAAAAAAAAAATGTTAAGATGGATATGTGGTCATTTAAGAATGAATATAGTTCATAATGAGTGTACTAGGAATAAAGTTGAAATTGCTCCAATCGCAGATAAGTTAATGAAAGGGAGACTGAGTTGATTTGGTCATGTGAGTTGTAGGTCTTCATATGCAACAGTTAGAATAGTAAAACACATTAAAGTAGACATAAGTAAAAAAAAAAGAGGTAGACCTAAACTCATATGGAAGAAAGCAATTCAATTTGACTAGACTTTACATCTTTTAAAAAATGTGGCCTAAGATAGTCCTAAGTGAAAAAAAAATGAATTCATATAACCGATCCAATTAACTTGAGATTAAGGCTTAATTAAGTTGAATTGGAATTAATTAGAAAAATTAAATGCTTAATGTTAGCTTACTTGTTGCGTAGTAAAATAAAAATATAGTATATTGTCATTTGTCAAAAGTATTATGTTGCTAATATAATTTGTTGATAATAGTACATACTAGTTTTAATTGAGTAGTTGATAATAGCATATACTAGTTTTAATTGAGTATATATATATATATTGATTATTTAATATAATGAGGGTTTAACCTTTTCGTTAGCTGGTACTAGACATGTATTAGATCGTTTTAACTAAAATTGAATACAATTATATTTGTTTTATCTACTGCCGCAGCTAAAACTGAAACTCATTCCATTTGCTAATGTGTATAAGAGAAGAATATACTCGAGGATGTAGTTCATCCAAAGGATTGAGCATTTTTAGCTATGCAATGGGCTAAAACATTCGTTACTTTGTTAATAGAAGGTGGAAAAAACTCTAAAAGGATCCTTTAATAGCTCTAAGAAATTTCATAAACCCAAATAAGAGGGTTCAGCTCCTCGATAGCTTGTCACAACACGCATGCAATCTGTTTCCACTTAAAGATTCTAAGGCCTTTGCCTCTGCTATTTCTACCTTAAGCTTGTGACCCAGAACACCCACTTCATCACTAAAAAATAGCTGCATCACAATTTAATTTGTATATGTCCGTGCCCGATGGACGGATGTTGTTAGCCTGCGTAGACGAACCAACGTCATTGTTGCAACAAACACAGCTTGGGAAACAATGGACTGATCTTGATGCTGAAAATATTTCAAATTATAGCTTCTCCATATATAATATAAGATAGTAGTAGTATGAACTATCAATATTTTTAGTAGTATGAACTATCAATATTTTTTGCATGGGCATTATATACATTACCAATTTAGACAATGAGCTTACGGGAATGGAGGATGCGCCCATGTAATTGGTTCCTGCTTTGGCAGGCTTGTTCAATCGAAGTCGCTCTTTCCCTCAAAAAAGTGACACATCTGCATAACTTTATTTTTTTAGGTCTATTGTCTTGTACTTTAAAACTTTTTCCAGAATCGACAACAAATTTAACATCTGCTAGAAGATTAATGAAAAGATCAAACATAATATAAAGCTGAAGGAAAAATGAAAATTTTATATAATTTTTATTTCTATATGATACCATCAGACAGAGCAGTAACCTATTACACATTAATATGAATAACTCAGATAGGAGTCCAGCTATACATGTCATGAAAAAGATGAATGGTTACTAGCCAAGTTCAAAACTATAATCAGTATGACCAGTTAAAACTGAACTCCACAGTAAATTTCCATGTACCTTACGACCCCAGCATGCTCATCCTATAAAAGAAAAAAAACGCTAAATTGCTTTTATGAAGTAGGTATCAAAACTTGGTTTGGCCTTCCCTTACCTAAAACTCAGCTACCTGTACAATTGGTCCTCTCCCTTGTCAAACTGTACATTTGGTTGGGGTTGTTCATTATCCTGCCCACCTATATACTAGTTGGGATGTTCCATGTCTCTGTGAAACCTCGGGTCCACAAAGTCTCAGCTTGCAAAGCAGGTATTTGGCCAAGCATCTTTGCTTATGCTATTCAAATTCCTACAATTTATTAGCACAAATAAGTTTAAACATGTACTTGATTTCTACATTCACTTTGAATTTCATAATAGTGAAGAAAAAGTCACTTCATGATAAAAAAAATGAAGCCTTCAAAATGGGAATTCTAAACTAACCTGCAGCGAGGTATGCAGCAGTCTGTTTTCTTACAAATGCTTGCGTGTAACTCCAGTATTCTCCATACCTTTAGACAAGGCTTACAACCTCTGTAAAACCTAAGGGTGCATGTAGCAGTATGGAGAAACAACCTTTTGATTCTATGGCAGTTTGTGTAACTGCAGGGATCACTTTTGGTTCTTCTGCAAAGATTGGCATGTTGTAGAAGAACTAGCAGTTCCTTTAACAGCATCATAAAGTTACACAGTAAGTAAAATCTAAAATGCTCCACTCAGTTACTAAATGAGATTACTCATGAACATCATTAATTAATAGTGGCAAATTTTTAAAATTTTACATGAAGCAATCTATATTAAATTTATGATTAAAAAATGTTGATAGTAATGATATTATTATGTCAGAGACATATGAGTCTACAACAAGTGGAATCGAAGTTTGAACATTAAAATGATGCTTTAAAAGTTGAAATGTCAAGAGAGATTCATACCTTGAGCACATTCTGCTGAGCATTGTTACTCTCATTTTCACAATCAGAAGAGTGGTAAGTTAACTTATGAACACGTGAAGAACCAAATTTCGTATTGCAGCATGTGGCACAGACATTACTATCGTTGGTATTAGTATCCTGCAGGCAAATGCTGCAGGTTTTCCCAGCTGCAAGCATTGTTGGATTATGAAGATAATGCAGGATCATCATAGAAGAATGCTTGGCTTGGTGAAGGGTGTCAAACTGATAATGGCTCTTTTGACAGAGCCCCAAAAAGGTATGCCTATGCGCAAATAACCAATTATCCAAAATACCATCTTCATCCTTGGTATCTGATGGAAAATCATCCACCATAATCTGAAAAGGAAGAACAAAATAGAATTGATATGTGCCAACTTTGTATTTACAAAAACGGATCATTTTCAGTTCGAATTTGGAATTCACCTTACAGAGTAAATGCTTTTCTTTGCTGTTTACAGTATGTGTGTCCCCTCCATTGAGGCCCCACCCCACATCATGGCACCTGCAAATGATGAAATTTTGTAATAAATGCCAGGGAACAATACCACGAATAGTATCATGAACAATACCATGATTACTATCATATGTGGAGAAGTAAGGTTTCAATCCTGTGAAATTGAAATGAGGTGCTCCATTGCTTCTAAAAAGCATAGAACCGATGAAAGAAGTACCACTTTTCTTTTTAAGAATTGGAAGGGGAGGGGGGGAAGACACAGAAATAGACTAGAAATTGATAAAAATTAGTATACAGTATACCTTTCACATAGCTGAAAATTTTTGCACTGGCTGCACCACCATTGCCATCCTGAAAGTATCACTTCATGGCAGTATGTGCAAACAAATTGCAAATGGACAACAATGAAATCCTCCTTAACAGGAAAGATAGATTGCCCTAGCTGATAAAGGAAAAGAGGAACATTAGATGTCTTTGGAATAGTTCAATCATGAATGATAAAAAATCTCTTCAGCTTCAACGTGCGTAGTTCATCATACTTCTTCCTGTGTCATAGAAGATTTAGAATTGATACAAATTCATATATCTGTTCAAAGCTTCGATACTATATGAACCATTCTAAAAGCTTCTATCATCTCAATGAAAATATGCAGAGAAATGTACAATCATTTCATACGGCTCTGCTTAAGATCCTGATAGAGTAAAAGTTTCCAAAATATTGAGACAGAAAACTTAACTAGCTAAATGATCACTTTTAACCCTATATCTTCTAGACTAATAGCAGAGTCCAACACTGCCTGAATAAATTTTTGCCTGCATGTTATGTTCTAGGAATCCAAATCTCAACTGATTCACCTTAATAAATGTGGTTTCCCCATCACAAGGTTCTTATTGAAGATTTTGAAAGAGAAAAGCTAGCTCTGTCACCTACACATCTAGCAGACATTTCTTCAGAGGCAAGAAACAAATGTATCACTGAATTTACATCTTGTCCTTGCTATTTTTCTATGCAACTCATAAATTATTATGCAACTCATAAATTAGTAGCTCTAGAATTCTTAATTGACTCTTGAACATATCTTGAATATGCAAATAGAAATATCTTATACAACTGCACATTTGCACAAAGAAATGAAAACAAACACACATGGGGGTAGGGGTGAGCAAAAACCGGACCAGGCTAAAAAGCCAACCAAACCGAGTGGTTTGGTTCAGTTCAGTTCGATTCTTTGATAAAATCAGTTCGATTTGGTTTTAATTTTAAAAAATTCAGTTTTCGGATCGGTTTTTTATATAAAAAATTATTAATAAATCAAATCAATTTGAATATAATCATATTTAAAATAAATATAATTTAATCAAAAACAAACCGAACTTATAAGTTCGGTTCGGTTAATTCGGTTCTCCAAAAATTTCAGTTCAGTTTTAAATATAAAAAATTCGGTTTATTTGATATTGGTAAAAAACTGAACCGACCGTTTGCTCACCCCTATATGGAGGCATACTAAGAGAGAGAGAGAGAGACAAAAAAAGAATGCCAGCTTACTTTTTGCATCAGTAGAATATCTTTAGTGACAACACCAGAAGAATTTGTATGCCCCATGGCTTTCAGAGTTCTCTTTGTCATTACTTTCTTCACCTTCCTCCCGGAATGTTCTCCATTTTTCAGCTCAATATTCTTGATAATATTCTCCGCAACACCAGACCAGTAGTCACCATCAAAGTAAGGCAAACGAGCTGCTGTTACCTTGGAGAAAAATTGCCCAGTAGGTATAAAGAAGTGGTCATACAAATTCGTGAAATCAACCACAATATTTTCTTTGCATGCTTTTCTTAACATTGAATGATACCTGAACATTTGTACAAATTAAATTATTAGTCAAGACGTGATCACAAGCAGAAGAATAGATGGAAAAAACAGAAAGAAAGAAAATTAGCTATACGGATTGGAGCCAAAAAAAGAATATTAGCTATATGGATTGGAGCCAAAAAAAAAAAAGCGAACAATGAGATCATGTTCGCAGAATAATCCAAAATTCAACTAGAGTCCATGCACACAACTCGAAAGGTTATTAGAGCAGGTGAGGGAAAGACATACCACTGCCGCAACTTGTCAGACTTTGGTGTCTTCTGAATCTCTGGAGGTGAATATAAAATATAATCTTCTCCCTTCAAAGGAGGGCATGCCCATAAATAGCATGCCACAAAACCTCGTTTCTTACAGTATTCCAGATATCCTATCTGATGAAGAAAAAAGACAATGAGAAGAAAAAAAGAAACTTGCCATCAAAATTCAAACAGGCATCAAAGATAAAAGCATTACCAATATTTCATGGTAAACAAATGTACGAAGGGCTTCTCCAGCTGCAGTTCCTGTCTCAGGCCTAAAGTATTTGACAGAATCAAGATATGAGATATACATACAACGATGATTTGGCTGACCGCACTCCGAACCAAACTCTTGTGCATACATGCCAAAAATGCAAACATCAACTCCTTCAATCTTCTGGAACAAAAGAATCACCTGAGAGAGAACCAAGAAAGCCGTTTTCAACATAAATGGCATATAGAAGCAATACTAAAAGAGAGGCAAATTTCAGAAACAGCACTAAAATAACTTTATTATCCTTAAGGAATTAATAAAAAATTAATTTTGTGCTTCTAACCAATTAAAGAATGCTACAAAAACTGATAAGAAATCAATTTATTTCAGGAAAGCTGAAGGAAGGTTAGGCCTTGTTTGGCTCTGGAAAACATTTTCTACTTTCATTTTTCAGTTTTCTTAGTTTTCCAAATTTTCATTTTCCAAATGAAGAATTGGAAACATGTATCTATTCAATTTTCTATTTTTAATTTTCCTTAGACAAAAAAATATTTATATGTTGTGCTAAGGGGGAAAAAATTAGTAACTCCCCTTGTATCATAGACAAAGAATTAATTAATAACATTTATTTGAATGTGACTATGGCAAGAAAAATCGAAATTGGACATTTGCAATTGAATGCAACTTGCATTAAATAACGACCAGGGTAAATATTATGCAAGCTATAGATCTTATAATGAACAAAAATAAAAAATAAAAAACAAAGTGCAATAGACAGAGGTACAAGTGATGAGTTGCTTTGGAAAATCCCAAGCATTCAATTTGGAATATGGGCTCACTAGCATTTAATAAGAAACATATTAATTGTGTTTTCCAAATGTCAGTAAAAAACTAGAAAATTAGGAAAACTGATTTCCAATTTTAGATTTGGAATGTTTTTAGAACCAAACAATAAAATCCATTTCTCAATTTTCTAGGAATAATTTTCTGGAAAACAGCCCTTATTTTCTACAACTAAACAAGGCCTCAATATCATCCCATTTGCTATTTTCCATGCTCTAAAGAAAATTTCCAAAGTCCAGAAGGCATTATGAGGGAAGTAATTCACTCATAATCTGAGTGAAAAACATCTCACCTTTGATTTGTATGGAAATTCATCAGGGTAACTGCTATCATGAAAGATTTCTAAGAACTGTTCCTTCACTTTCAGCTGTTTGTTAATTGATAAAACCACTCTGACAACAAGATCTTCAGCTTCAGGAACCTAGTAGTCAACAGAACATTACATATCAATCAAAATTCCAGAAGCAAAGAATGCAGATAATAAATGTTAGTAATGCTCAGGATACAGGAGGGGACAAAGGAAAAAGGAAACCAAAGAAAAATCAGATTAGTTCAGTCCTTGGCACATACATTGTGGGCCAAGAACTTTCATTATTAAAAGATCGATTCTAGAAGTTCATAAACATTTCAATGAAAATCAAATATACAATATTATTTATGAAACAGGTTTTAAATATGCAGCCTTCAGAAGGCTAATATTATATGCTGCTTCAACTACAAGTCATGATCAAGCTTTATATCGATGGACCAAATAAAGATGGATAAGTAGACATTCATCTATTTTGGCTTATTATACTTCTTCTGTTTTGTAGATGCACAACTCAAAAAAGCTGAATGAGTTATTTGTATACAGGTAAATAAACATGGCTAAAATGACAGTACCCTGGCGCAAAGTTGACAACTGACCTCATCAAAGTTCTTTCCAATTGCCTTTGCTCTCTCTTCTCTCTCCTGCTGTAGACGCCTAAATAGTCTTTGCTCTATGTAGTCACTGAGCAAAGTGCTCGGCAAATCTTCTGCACCAAAAACAGAAACTTTTGGTAATCGCATATGTTCCCCACTTTTGATCTTTTCTAAGCAGCATTTAGGGCATATGTATTCAGATTTCTCTTCCATATCTCTTTTATCGTTAAAGAGAGCACATATCTGATGCTGCCAGCATTTACATTTGTCACACTGACCCAGTGCATAAACATAAAAATAATAGAGAATCAGTGTTTTTATTTGAGTGTTTTTATTTCCCTGAGGCTGAGACAGGAAACCTTTTTTGCTGCTTAGCTTACTGGTTCCTCAATTTCCTTGTTGTTCTTTTTCTTATCCAGCTTTGCCTTGGGAACAGAAATTCCATAGAATGTGATACTCCCACCTCTAGTTTTATAAGACCAGGTACAAAAACAATGCCGCATACCACTTTCTTCTGAGGTACTATAATAAATCACACTCCGCTTAATACGAGAACCACAAGATGAGCAATATATTGGAACCGGGGCTAGTAAAAGCTTATCTGCTGCACACAGCTGGCATGTATTCTCATTGGCATAGTGCATAACTTCTCCTTCCCTTTCTCCCTTCAACATTTTCTAAAAAAGATGCAGAAGCATATTAGGCTCATTCACAAGCAAGAAATCAGGCTATCATTATGGAAGTAATAGAGGAAGGTAAGCTTGCATTACCACACAACTGAAATAGACAAATGTAATTACATCATGGAACATAAAAGCAAAGGACGAACACAAGTAATATCAGAAGAACTAAACATGTGTCAAGGAAATATTAGCATGTCAATACAAATTTTTGCACTGGATATAGACTTGAAATTTAGATTTTAGACTGCTTATAATTCACCCACAAACTCAGTAATCATACTCTAGCGAAAGCAATAGGACCAGAAATTGCTTGGTATACTTCCTGCACAATTGATCCAAGTTAGAAAATGGCTGCCTAGGTTTCCAAAATATAGAGGTGTAATCAATTGAATTGCAACAGATATGGTTAAATGAAATTAATAGGGGGCCACAAGATCTCATTTGCAACCGCAAGTTTCAATAATAGTTTGATTCATGAATCAAATCAGTTACCATGATGTACTAACCTGACCAGTCCCCCGCTGAAGACTTGATATATGGTTTTTTATTTCATCTTCTGAGAAAAATTCAATCAAGGAAACACCTCTTATTGTCAGGTTCTCTTGCTTAATTGCTTCTTCCTTTTCCATCTCTATATAAGGCTGGGCAATGTCAAAATTAGACATAATCTGTATCACTTCATCTTTTGTAGGGGCTGCAAGTTCTTCAGAAAGCATGGGTTTGTTATTAAACCTTGACTCATTAGGCTTATACTTTACATCTGCAAACTCACCAAAACACCTAGATTCTATTCCTTCAGACTTTGGATGGACAACTAGTTCTTCAGAGGGAGTATCCAAGCTCTCAGCATTCAAGTTGGAAAAACTATCCCCAGAACTGTTCATATTCTGATTGGCACTTGAAGAATTTTGCACAGACTTTGAAAATTCAATGTTTCCCTCTAGAACCTCGGAGATACAGGAGATTCTGGCCATTGCAGCAAAGGTGGAAGTCCAGAGGGTTGAACCAACAACAGATTACACGACTTTTCCCTCTTCAGATTTTTTTGACGAGACAGCAAATTTTCCAAGCAGTGAGAGCTGAGCTTCAGACGTTTTGCAGGTGGCAGAATGCTTTCTGAATAGCAAGAGTCAGAACCACCAGTGTGATTATTGCTGGAATTACTCAAGTGGCCTTCATTCATATCGTCAAAATTTAGATGACTTCTATCACATTGATCTTGGACCAAACCACAAATATTGCAATCAGCACGGTGACATCTATCAAATTGTGATAAGAGGGAGCAGAAATGTTCGCACATGCATGTGCAATTGTTGCATGCAATTGAATGCAAATAATTAACAAAAGAAACTAGACAGGCACCTTCAGGACTTGGTGAACTCTTGTGGCTAATATAAGCTAGTAGAATCATTTTTCGAACACAAGGCTGGGAAAGGTTTCCTGAATTAGCTTGTCCAGCAGTTCCCTTGGAACTGGAAAGAAGTGTAGAACTTTCTGAAGCAACTCCATATGATTGTTCCAAAGGGAACTGAGAATATATAGGAATCATTTGTTCAGCTAGTGGACTGGAAAATCCACTTTGTTCGGGAAAGAAAGACGATGCTGGATCCTCCACTGGTTTATTAAATTGCTCATATGATGAATAAGGGTGTTGTAGTTCCTGTTTTAGAATCCGTGATTTAGGTTGTAGTACATTATCAAGAGTTGACTTCAATAGACCAGTACCCGTTCTAGGAATAGAATCTTCATAAATCATTTGAGACACACATTCTGAGATCTGTGAGATTGAATTGGTAAACTCTGAGCATTCTGTCAATCTAGAAGGAAAACTCAAGGCAGGAAGGTTCTGGTTGTTTGTGGGACCTGCAAATGTCACCAGATTCATTTCCTGACAAAATTAGTCTCATACGGAGACACACTCATTCAGAGAACAAATATGAGGAAAAAATAAAAACACAGAAAAAAGATAGCAGAAAGTTAAACATATGATGAGGCATGTTAAAAATCATTAGCAAGCACGCAGATATCTACATGTGCACAAGTCACCGCCTGCGTCTTAAAATCACAAGGGGTAGCGAGATAGAGAAAAGAAAAAAAGAAACCTAAGCATGTAGATCTGTTGCACATAACAAATTGGATAAACTACTCATGGATGAGAGCTTTGAACAATAAAATCTTTAGGAACACGCACGTCTTCATTAAGATGTAACTGCACTATATGAATACGTTATGGATAATAATACCATACCTTCTCTGCTAGATCCAGGAAGACAATCAAAACAGTTAACAAATTCATAGCAGATGTGCTACCACCATGAGCTATGCAGATGTCTTGAAGTTCATATTCAACCACAAGATTATTATATAAAGGAACTAGTAAAAAAGTACAGCACAATCATAGAGTTAGCATGTTGTATCTGGAATCAATTTGTTGCTTTGTTAAATACAGAGAATCACGCATACATTAAACCTAAATGATGCATTTTTCAATAATAAAAAAAAATTAAAATATAACACCTTTGAGTCAAGCAGCCTTGTTAAACCATTATAGTACCACCAAAAACAATAATGGATCGAATTAATCTCATGGAGATTTGAAGAATCGGGAGGATCTAGTCACGCAAACCCACATACCGTGAGTGAGAAGTTGCTGAAGAAAAGTGTCTTTGGATGATGCCTCATAACCATATTGATAATCTCCCTTAGAAAGGAGTGGTCCACCATCAAAAGCTCCAATCTCAGAAAACCCATCCTTATAGGAACTTTTAGTAAGGGTAGCACTCGGAAAATGTAGTAACAGCAGAAGCCCTTTCAAGAGAAAGAAGTATCTCATTAGAAATCTGCCTCATGTGTGAATCATTAACGACAGCAACTTCTGGCATGTTCTCATTGTCAAGTAATCCTACAGAGGACAAAAAGAAAAAGAAACTATTATGAAAACAAGAGTATCAAGTATCAAAACAAGCAGTAATCCCATTGGAGGGGTTCAAAGCTCACCTTTTAGGAAGTTAAATTGATCACTGTTGCCAGTCAACATTGGGTTCCGCTTAGTAATATCATTTTTAAACTGATCAAAGGAAGGGCATGCTGCATCCGAATTGCATCCATTAGGCAAACCAACGGTTGGCCTCACTACACAAGTGGGTACAGTGTAGCTAAATCACTCTTGCAATCAACCATCTTCCTTTGGAGTAAATTTTGTAATCTCTGTCTAAGCACACCCTGATTCATATAGTCCTCCTAGAAAAGATTTTAAAAAGATTAACTACATTTGGCTTGTGCTTTCATGAAACTTCAACTGAACAAGAAGTGAAGAGAAACTGATTGATTCTAACAGGTATAAGGTACTAATCTAATTCTTGTTTTTGTTTTCTATAGCTCATGGATTTGTTGTTCAAGAAAAGGTAAAATTTATCAAATCTTACAATGGTCATTAGAAAGAGCCAATTTGTCATCTAAGAGATGAATCTAAGCTGCTTAATTTTCAGAATAGTGCGAATCATATCCATCTCAAACGTGCAGCATGGCACAGACAGCTATAGCTTAATGATACAAGCCATTTACTCACATGAAAAAATTAAACAAAAAAAGAATTGATAAAAATAATATATTAGTTATCATAATAACATATGATAGCAAGAACCATATCCATCTAAACTGTGTCATGGCATAGACAGCTACAGCTTAATGATACAATCCATTTACTACCGCCCAAAAATTAAACAAAAAACAAAAGAATTAATATAAATATTTGATTAGTTATCATAATAACATACCATTGAAGCAGCGTCCATAAATAGTTGGTTTTCTAAGACATTCACGAGATCATATGCTTGCTCTTGCCAATGACACTTGGCCTCCAATTCACAACTTTCAGCACTGCATTACCATGGGAAGAGTCACAAAAAAAGAAACATTTTGAAATTCAAACTATTAAAAAGCAACATACATTTAAGTTCAAGAAGCAAATTTTCATGAAGTTAAGGAAAACTCCTAAAACTTACATTCTCTTTCTAACCAAATAACGAAAGCAACTGATTCTGGGATTTTTGTGCCAGTCACTCTGTCCATTTAAATCATTTATGGGATGCTGACATAGAGCATTCCCTCCCAACTGAGATGGACTCATAATTTTTGAGGAGGGATCTCTCTCGCCAAAGATCTGCCCTGACACATATCCCTTAGCAAGCATCTTGCTGGGTTATACAGGTTTATACATACTGCAAGAATTACACAACTATTATACATAGAATAGAAAAACAAAGCATGAGCGGAAAAAAAACAAGGTTCTGGTAAATTTCAACTCTAATGCATCATGCACATATATCTAGCTGTAGCATCAAAGATAATCTTGCCAATACAAAATCAAGAAAATAATAACAACATCAAAGAGGACAAGGTGAAATAATGGATCTACCAAAGTAGCAAAACAAACCATTTGTCCCAAGTGCATGCATATGTGCAGTAACTTAACTTATCGACCCATTTCTACATAATTATACAGAATTCCACAATTGCATCAAATATTCGCCAAGGATTACAACCTGCTAGTGTTTTTCATGTGACTCCATCATATCAGTCTTACTAAGCATTGCATTAATGTCATTACACTCTATATTCAACTGATAAGGTGCAATGTCAAATGTTAAACAATGTTAAGCCACCTCATCTCAACTCTCAATTGCATTATGGAAATACACCATTGCCCATCTGTACGTAGACAACAATTAACCGAACAAAACAAAAACAATCAAATTCACCGACACAAAAGACGTCCGTACAATCCTCCGACTAACAGAAACCTTTCCAATTTTTGTTTTCATTATTAAAAAAAATAAGCCTCCTATAAAACGCACGTGTGTCAAATAGGTACTGAATTCCTAACCCAAAAAAAGCCTGGCCGTTACTATGTAAACAAAAAAAAAACATAAAATCGAAAGCCCCAGTCAAACAACAAGAAACTATAACAACACAAAACTGAAAAAAAAAAAAAAAAAGAAGTTAAAATTGCAGAAATCAAACAAAAGAAGAAACACAATTCAAATTCCTAACAACACAATCGTCGTCGTCAATAAATTACAATGCGATGGGTTCGTAAACAATAGAGAATTCATTGACGGATAATGAATAATAATCGGCGACGAAATCGAAAACCCTAAAAAGGAGCAGAAAGTAGGATAAGGGTTTAAGGAAAGGAGAGAGACCTGTTGTCAATGAATAATTCTCGCGCTTCGGATTTACTGGTAGCACTTGGATGATGTACATGTGTGTGTGCCCTTCGTATGTTGGTACATAAATAAATTGTTCTTTAACAATCTGTGCCCATGGTGGGCCACCCACGGATTTTCTTTTGGTATTTTAAAGGAGGGTTTTGTCTACGTGGGACCGACTTTTGTCCTTTTTTCTACGTGGACTCCACCGTGTCCTTTCTTATCCATCCTGGGAATTAGAGGGGTTTTTTTGCCCTTTCATGGCAAAAATTGATGGCAAATTGGGAACCTTTTCTCTTTTTTTTTTAAATTTTTTTTATGATTTTCCTATTATTATTGAAAAAGAAAAAAAATGAAAGCAATTAAGCTTTTAAAATCTAATCTAGTCTTTTTTTTAATCAATAATAGAGAATTTAATTCTTTCAACCACAAGGGAGGTGACACGAGAGGAAGAGAGATTCAAACTTGCTCCCCCCAAATTTTATATAGACATTTTACCACATGAAGAACAATCTAATCCAATTTTTTATACAACACATAGAGTTAAGAATCAAAACACATACTTGGGTCGAACTGACATATAATTTAATATTATATATAAATTTAGTAATAAATAAAAAATATATTATAAATAAAATTTTTTAATAAAAATTTTTATTCATATATGATAATTATAAAATGTAAAATAAATCTTTTAATTATATAAAAATAATAATAAATATTATTTTATTATGTCAAAAAATTATTTATTATGAAATAATTGAAATACAACAATCTAACATCAATATAATAATTTTTTATTAAACCACTTTAACTTTTTATGATAATTTATTATTTTTATAAACTCATAAAATTATATTATGATTAATTTTCTATAAAAATTTATTACTTTTAAAAATTCACAAAGTTATATCATAAATTATAATAGATTTATTTAAAAATAAAATAAAAAGTAACCATTATATTTTATTGTTGATGATAATTTGATAAATATAATTTTAAAATTTTTAAAAATTAACCTAAAAAGAAAATTAAAAGAAAAATTCAGATCAACTTAATTTTGATTAAATTTCTTTTATTTCATATTTAGAAATTGATTTGAGTTGACCAAAAGTCTAACTTTTTAATTTTGCGATTCAACTACGCTGGATATTTAAACATTAAGAGCAACAAAGGAAGTTAATTTGCTATTATAATGCAATTTGAATTTCATCTTCTAATAAATATCGTATTAGTTTAAAAGAATGGTTCACATTGTTATTGTAAAAATCTGATTTTGTTTATTAAATAATGATTCTTTTAAATTTTAAAATATTTTAAATACTTATGCAAATAATTTTAATAGTATTATCAAATCACCATATTAATTTCAAAAATTAACTTTTTACTTACAAAATTCATATTAAAAATTTATAATTAAGAAAGTAAACAGAATTTTTTTAATTTCTGCTCCAAAATCAACTATTAGCAATAATAATGTCAAATATATCCAAAATTTGTAGAGAAATTCTTCGGTATACCACATCATCTATAGACAAAATCAATTAATGATGTCATTTTCTAATTAACAATATAAAATTTAATCCAGTAATGATAAAATTAATCTAATTATTTTATGACATCATTAATTAATATAACACCTTTTCATTGAGTACCCAAAAATTTCTCAAGTTTGCGATTAAAAAACGAAAATTGTGGCTAAGATTAAACCAAAATAATATTATGCTTACGATATAATATTATATAATGCGAATAAATAACGTCATTAGACCACTAATCATATAAATCACTGAAATGTGAATTAATACATAAGAAAAACAATATCATACTCGGTCATAACTTAAAAACCTCATCGTTTTTGAAAAAAAAAAATGAAAAAAACAACAAATGAGTAAACCATAAACAACTATTTTTCTGCAAAATAACCAAAGCTTAAGAGAAATCAAACTTCCCCTAATACCAAATCTTTAAATGGTTCTCTGCTTTAAAATATTTTCCATGCCCAGTATTCTTCCCTTACCTTCTAAAGATTACAGCACAAGATGAAGGACTGAGTCTAGAGTAGATTAAGAATATGTGCCATTCTGCATAAACAATAAAGTGAGTACTCAGTGGATCTCCAGTTCCCAGTTTACAATCAGCATAAATTCAGAAAATTTACAGCCTGCACTTATTCAAGTAGAAAAATAGAGATGTCAACAGCTCTTTCTATCTCCAACAAAAAGGACAAGCCATGTAAACCGCTCTTTCTAACTATCTCCAACAAAATGGACAAGGCCCTAGAAATACACGATAAGCTAACCTGGCAAAAACTAATCTAATCTAATCTTTTGTACAATAGCCTCTTTGGCCCTTTTGCCATAGTTTTTGAACAGAGATGAGTAACTCCAGTCGGGACAAAAAAGAAAAGGATTTCTCCATCTCCCTGTCTTTTGACATTTTTTACAATGGAAAATTCTATGCTGTACTGTTACAACAATGTATGATGGAATTCACCTCCTGCTGCGATGACGATGGCGGTCATACTCGTCGCTACTTCTATATGGATAATCCCTCGTCCTCTCATCAGTATCATACTCATTTACAAAATCAGCATATACCAAAGAGCTCCTTCTTCCTCTGTCAGAATGGGACCTTGAAGGGGTTAGATCTCTAGGGCTGTCAAAACTGTAATTAAATTCATGAATATCATATCTTGGAGGGTAACTAGATATAGGACCCAATACCGAGTCAACACCCGGAGGCCCTTCATCAAAGGAATCTTTCAACCCTCTATGTTCATTGCGGTGCCATCTGCTGATGGGTTCTGAAGAATGGTTTAATCTGCGTTGCAATCGGTTCCTAAACAGATCAGAACTTGAAGACCCAGCTGCCCAAAGTCTTTCATCAGCATTTTCAGGGATAGGTGCGTTTACTCCTGGATAATCAACAACCATTTTCCTTGGAGGTTCATGATCGCCCATTTCAATGATTTCCCCCTCTTCCTGTTCTTCCTTGACATTTTCATCAGCAAATATTGTAATCCCTGACAGTTGATCCTCATCATCTGGATCTGAAATATGAATGAAAAAGTGTTATTTTTGGCATGAACACTGGGAAATCTAAAAGCAAGATACCAGTATCTTTGCCTTCATATTCAAAAGTATAATAAGTCAATTTATAATCGTTAACACCATATATCAATTTCAATTAAACCATTACACTTATCTGCTGTAATGACCATTTTGGATTTTGAGAGTTTTTCCTCCTCTCTGTACCTACTCATGTGTCCATATGAACATGAGAGGTTCACATAAAACAGGTGACTCTAAAACCATATAATAATTGCAATGGTTAGTCTTAGTGTTCATGAGGCTCTTCGCTTTGCCCTTTCTATGTGAGAGGTAAAAATAGCAAAGGACCAGTGACAGACTCGACAAAGAATGAGAGTGAAACAGAATTCAATCCCCGCTATCATGCAAATTCAGTGCACAGTGACAAGACTCAAACTTGGCAGAATCCTTTATTCAGGAATAGAGTCAACGAAGGATTAACGGGAATCAGCATTAAACCCCAGTCACTGAAGACAGTGCACAGAATCAAACGTCATGTATAATTAGCACTGGCAGAATAATCTTTCCAGGAATTCCAGCCACTCGAATGCATGGTCCAGATTTTCTGTTTTGGAAACATCAGCTTTGTGGTAACTATGTCCAATAAGCACAATATTGCTTCATGGATACTGCCTGCTCATAGCAAGAGAATTTCTAGTTGTCAGTCATATTTTAGCCTCCTCCACAGTTAGGTAAACAACAATGTTTACATGCGCGCTAATGTTTTTCCTCCTAAAGGAATCCATTATGCAATGAAACGACTTGCTTAAAAGTAGAAGTCTTACTCTGACTTTTGGAGAACACAAAAGAGAATGATAACCAGACACAAGATTCATATGAATAAATATTGGTACTTCCTATGCATGTATATGGCTCCATCAGAATTTGCAAACACTAAGATACTTGGAATAAGAAATTGGTTTGGAACAGGGTTTTAAATAACGAAAGTGCTGTTTGTGGCAATAACGAAAAAAAATGCGTCAAATTCAAACCAAATTGGATTAAATCAGTCCAAACAGTGTGAAATTTTTTTTGGACCATTGTCAAAATAACCAGAAAATAACAAGAAATCGACCAGTCACTATATCAGCATTTCAATTTTTATATTAAAAGAAAAGGGGTGCATAATGTCCACATTCACTTTGGTTTCTAATATCACAAATGCTTTTAGTTTTCCATACAAATCACTTATTGAATCAGTGTAAATAATGTTAACATCTCTCCCAAAATTTGTTGCAAAATGATCAGGTATCACCATCAGTTAAAACCCTACACATTAGCTAGGGGCGACATTTCCAATTAAAAAAACAATCCAGTCTGATTGGTCAACATATTTAAGGAGTCCAGCAAAATTAAGTACACAAAATTGTGCATTGGGTCCATGTATCAACCAAATGCAACAACAGAGTTATATCATAGTCCCCAAGTGTCTAACTACTCCAGCTCCCTGAAAAAGCCTACTTGTGGGACACTGATGGTAGGAACAAAATAGATAGAATAACATAAAATTTCCCAAATGGACTAAGTACAGAAAATATAACTCAACAAAAGGCTTGGTACAGTGTCCTGACAATATGAGTTTTAAAAAACTAAATTACACTATTCCAGAATGCAGATAATGCTAGAAAATTAGATAAGCAAGTACATAGATTTAGTTACCTAGATATCCGGGTGGGTATCCCAGTTCTCGCATTCTGTTAAGCCAAGGAGGTGGATCCAGCTCCTGTAAACATTAAAAAGTAGATCAATTGCTATCATCTTGAGAACAAAAGTAAAGCTCTCTCAAGTTACTCTCAAAATTTTAAGATCGATGCAACATAGAAACTCATAAACTTTCATCACAATCACACGGCTGTTGATTTTGACAAATCAAACGTATGATTTGTCGCACGAAATTGAGGTTAACTGCCATGTGTGTTTATTGTCACTCATTCCTTGCAACAAGATTCAAGCACTCCTATAGTTTTCAATTGCGGAGTTGAATAAGGCCTACACTGCATATGGGTGCTTAGTATCTTAAATGTTTGGGTCAGATGATTTAACATTGAATAGGGCTGACTTGACTGTAAATTTGTATCCAACAGAACCATTTAATACTAGATCTCCAGAGCAGGAAATAAATATTTGTTTTTTAACTCTTACCCCAAGACCCAAAAGTCTCCTTGTTTCAGCATCTAGAGAACCTGGCTTCAAACCATCATATTTTCCACCAGAAGAATTCTGATAATATCGAGTTGCACTGTGAAAGGCAGCATTCTGATTCCATTTAGCCTTGTGCTGCTTTCGAGCATTACTAACAGCAATATTGTTGCGAGGCTTAGAGCACTCCTTTAAAGAATGATTGTAAGAACCACAGTTGAAACAACGGGCAGCCTCATTCACTATTTCCAGGCCTCTATAAGAGCAGAAGAAAAATGAAACATGTGCAAGGTTTCCAACATAAAAAATACTGGATGTAGAATATTGGATATAAATGTGAATCAGAATATATAAGAAAATTGATATAGAGTTATAATTATAATCAACAGAAACTAGGTCTTTACTTTTTCACCAGCAAAACAGACTACAGGTTGCAGCTGAGGGACCTGTAGTGGTCCAGCTGAGGGATTGAGATATAGTACGTTGGAGTATTGGATTTGACAGACTACAGCTTCCAATTATCAATCTCCTGCCATCTTTTTGTTAGGATTCTAGCCACATTCCTCAATTTGATCCATTCAATAACTTACAGTTACAAATCACATTCAGCATCTTTAACATATATATATATATATACACACACGCACGCGCCAATGGAAAGACTAGTTATCATTTTTTCTTTCGTTCCTAATGTTTGTATTTTCTGGGTACACCTTAATGAATAGATGGCAACAAAGAGGTTTCTTGCAATGTATATCATAGCTATACAATTTAAGAGTCTTCACATTAAATACTGTCAGAAAACTCTAGGAAAGGGAAATGATATGAAGAAAAATTCTAAGCTATCCAAAACACTGAACAAGGTTATCCATGTTTGTCACTAAAAAATTTGCAAGCAAATACGTATATATAAGGAAATAGACACTCTCCATTAAATTATATTTAATTACTATCTGTTATAATGCCATTGGGATGATCATATCACCATTAGGGTGAATGTTATCTTAATCTCCTTAGCAGGCTGGGGTTACATGACAAATTTACCAATTTTGAAAGCATTCAGCAAGTATGTGTATATATGAATTGATAAATAGGAAGAATGAACTCATATATACAGTTAAATTTCCAAGAAAGTTGAGCATATAGAACATCCAAATCCAGAAGCTAGATATTGAAAAATCAAATCCATTAAAAATAAGACAGAGATATAAAACTCAATTACCCTTCCGCATTAATTGGACCATCTGTTGAAGATAAACCTAATGCAAACCCGCGATCATAAAGAGGCACAGTGTCACAATCAGAAGGAATATAGCCACTACTCTGCTGGCTTCTTGTTTGGTTCTCTATCCAGAATGACTGTACATTTAAAAAAAAAAACATTCAAGGAAGCATAATAAAACAATAAAACATTACTCCATCCCAAAAAGATTGTCACCTTTCATTTTTCACATTGTTTAAAAAAAATATTAAATGTTTTACCAACTCACAATTTATAGTACATTTACCTTTAATTATATTTAATGAGAAAAATAATTGTACTAACTAGTTCAATAATTAATGAGGGTAAATTGAAAAAATTGATTACAAATATTTTCAATTTAATGAAAGTAGGCATGTATTTAGAGACATCCTAAAAAGGAATGGTGGACAACCTTTTTGGGATGAAGAGAGTATAACTTAAATTTTTCATCTTTTTTGGAGATAGAAAGTGCAGTAGTGAAATAAATTCTGCATGACTACATAAATGAGCAGAAGATCATTGCTTTCACTTTGCAATGGAAATCAGATGGGCCCAGGCATCTGAAGGTCCACCATTTCACCCTGATGTTTCAAGCAGAAGGATTTTGTGAAGGGTGAACCAAAACCTCAAACCCATCGAGAAAAGAAGGAAAGGATCAAAAAATAACAAATCAGGTAAAATTTGGGACAAGAACAAAAACAGCTAAAGATGAAAAACCTCAATAGTACTGAAATATCTGAGAGATTTAAAGAGTGACAACAATGTTTCAAGCTCAGCATTGTTGCATAAGACATTCTATTCAATGAAATCTTTGAAGATGAAAACACAAAGCAACATTGATGGTACTATTTCAGGTCACTAACAATCTTAGAAAGGGCTCCATTCATTCTTTTTGCCTTAGAAGTTAGAATGAAATGAACAAATAATGCAAAAATAAATTGATAACAATACAACATATAAAAGATTATATCAATGAAGCATTGCACAAATTGACAAAGTTCAGCATTTATGTATAAATTATGAAATGGATAAAATATTATCAGGTGTGTCAAAAAAGTGAAATTGGAAAAGTATCCTATTGTAATCTTAATATTATGCTCACACCATTCTTAAACCTCTTCCATCCTTCAATGCTGTTCCTAATTTCTTTTATATATCAGAACACTCCCCTTGCCACTCTCTCTTACCCTGTGAAAACTAAATAAATAAGAAAAAGAAATGACAAAACTCGAAAATATCTCGAATCTTATCATGGCTCATTCTTGAACTCAGACTGTGAGAAGCATCTAACGCATGGTCTTATATGATCTTTATAATCTGTATATACTCATGTTCTACCAGAATAAAACAAATATATAGGAGCAATAAAAATTCTCACTTTTGGACATCTCCAAAACTCAAAATCCTTCACAGAACTAAAAACAACATGGCTAAACATATTGCAATTCACAAGGTGACAAAGATACATCTTGTGGTCTACAGTTAAACATTATTTTCTTTTTGATAGTTTAGAAACAACAGATGAGAATCCCCAGCCTACAGCTAACATTATTTTGTTTTGAGCTAATGATCCCACAAAATACAGAAGTTTGACCGAGCATCAATTATGACCAATTCTCCTTATCGATTTCATACACCTACTTTGGCATCAATATTATGGCAAACCTAGAAGAGACTTGTGCTTAAAAAACACCAGGTGATAAGTTGAATCTATTTTATCATAAAATATGAGAAAGGGAGTGATGTATAACACAGAATAAAATGTGATATGTATATATATATATATATATATATAGTGACGTCTTAACAAAGTTAACAATTATTAGATATCATAATTATTCAAAATATCAAATCAACATTTTTGTCCTCATATTTTATGCATAAGGATGCTTCAGCATATGTCTCTTCAAAGGTTGTCACAATTGACACCAATGCTAAACTAAAGGGCCATAATGGTTACTTGGACCAAAGTTTTTGAAGTTAGTCATATTATTAAACATTTCATTTGCATAGGCAGATTGAAGCCAACAGAATTGCAAGAATCCCTCCAAATTAGGGAAATTCATAAATAAAGGCCAGCACGGGCAATATCAGTTAACTCTCATGGTTTACATGACAAGAAAATGTCGACAAGGTGTCCATAACTCTAAAACATAAGGTCCAACCAAATATGAATCCACAAACTGGGCACAGGCAAGTCCAGATAAGTAAGCATAGATGATTTACCACTGCAGAGGATTTCCCCATGCCAACACAGAGAGCAGGAAAGTATGTTTCTTCACCAGATTCTAGCACTTCTTTCAAGTCCTGAAAATGTGAAATACATGATTCAGACCAGTTAGTTCAAAATTTCAGTCTCCGAACACAAGTAAACAGTGACAGACTGTTCCACCATATACAAGATAGGTATACATTCTCTTTGCAATAAATAATTAAGGTGGTTCAAGTCAGTGCAATCTACAAATCTACTCTCTAAACTACAATGCTGTGAACACTTCCAATACCTTAAAATGATCAAACCACCCAAGTCTTTCAAAAAACAAAGCTCCACGGGGAAAAAAGGGGCAGGCATTAGTCAGTGTACTCTATCTTTGTGTGAACAGCCAATAAATAATCAGTAATAAATATCAGTGATATCAATCAGATTACAAATTTTTCTTTCAAATAATTAGTTGATCCCATGAAAAATAGCAGGTTACTGACAAGATAATAGACAATAACACTTGGTTCGCATCTCTCCTCACTGCTCATTTTATGGAGAACTGAGTGAACAACCCACCACCAGAAACAAATGTAGAAGGCAGAAAAAGTCACTAATCATACTTCAATACGCCTCATGCTGACAGAGAATTTCAACTATTGGAAAAGATCTATAGCAGAAAGAAAAAGCTAAAAAAACTATAACTTTCAACAGACTTACTTGAGATGATGAACCATGATGCGCATGCCACTCTGACCATTGTTGTAATAGTTCTTCCAACTTTCGTTTGCTAGCTCTGTAGAAAGTCAAGAATCACCAAAGGATTAAATTGATGAAAACCAGAGCTAACTCTACTAGGACATATGTTCTCCCATTAAATCCAGAAAAACCGCAGTTGTAAGCACTTGAGCAGAAACTCAAAACATACAGTTCTAAATTCCTGGATTTGTCAAGTTATAATGAGTACTTCCACCCTGACCTTTTTAATGAGTTGTATCTGACATGCACCGAAGGTTGCGGTTCATCATATGTAATCCTTGCTCTCTTAACACCGGATACAGCTTTGGTGTTGGATTAAGGAAAGAACAAAATACACTAAACAATAAACGCAGAAAAAAGGTGTTACTTATGGACTGACAATTGACATTTATTTTCTGAAGTAATTTTGCAGCTCACATATCTAGATGCAAGCTCATTTGTTTTGCAGTTACATGGCTAGAAAGTCTCAAAATGTTTAGTTGAAGAATATAAAAAGAACAGGGTCAATGTAAAAATTTATTAGATGTTAAAGCAGGATACAACCACCATTTGACATGTGGTTATGCACACGAATCTCATTTAAGGTATCAGGCAAATAATTTTGAGCATTCACTCTAAAGCCAAAGCTACTCCGGTTCTCAGAAACTGTAACAGTGTCAGCCACTTGAATATTCACTTGCAAGACAGGTGAATCAACCAAATCCATGTCAACCTCTGTTTCCACTGGAAACTGGCCATCCTCACTTTTAAAATCAAGTTGATTGAGCCCCAAATTATTTATATTATCTAGATCTCCAGAGGGTACTTTTGTTACAGAATCAACTATATTAACTCTCGAATTTTCCAAACCTGCCGTGTGCTCTTCAGTTTCAATATCATCTCCACTGAATCCTGGACCTCTAATTCCTTTTTCTGGTCCAATATCAACTTCTCTGAGCCCCAAATTGCCCTCGTCTCTTGTGTCTTCTTCAGCCTCATGATTCCCAGGTTGTGAACCAGCTTCTCCTGGACAAAATTGAGACTTATAATGTTCATTGTTCTCACTGCTTTCTCCAGAATTACTGGAAACAGGGAGTCTAATCGTATCCTCAGTTTCCATACTTAAAATAGGCCTTCTCTAATAACAAATGCACTACCAGAAGTGCTACAATTAACCTGCATGAAATCAACTCCAATTATTGAGCAGAAAACTGATAACAACCCCCCCCCACCCCCCGGCCCAAAAAAACGAAAGGTAATTACTGCCACACAAACTTAGCTTTTTAATTAATCATATATCATACTCTAGTACAGAAACTCATACTTAAGGCTATATTTTTGCATAATGTAAACAAATGTAACGTAATGAAGTGAAATTTTAGTTCAAGAGTTCTATTGAGTCATCAAATTACATTTCACTCCAATTAATTACACCAACCAAATGTAGCCTGAGTCTTTAACCAAAAAACAGTGTCCACATTCTCCAGTATGTCAAAAAGACATCATCAGAATGAACAAATTGATTACAAACTAATGAGTCTTTGGTTTAGTGGTACAAACATCATGCCTAGAGCTGTAAGATTGCAAGTTCGAACCCCAGTCAACCCTAATTACCATTTTACAAAAAAGGACAAATTTTGACTACAGGAAAGGAGGAGGGAAATGTGAGTCTTGAGTAACCTAAAAACTCTAATTTATCCCAATACTGAATAGTAACTGCTGGCTCGTCTTCACCAATTGAAGTGACCCTTAATCATGTGTTTTTGCACTAGAAAGATAAAATGGTATCCAATATTAGGATATTAGAAATAGAAAAAGGGTTAAAAGCCATAAATTATATTTCATGTCAAGTATAAATCACCCAAACTAATAATAATAATAATTCTAAGACTTTGTTTGTTTTGTAAACAAAAACTCCCCGCATTTCCTAGTATTTGAGGCACATCTTTCCGGAAAAGAGATTGGAAAAGAAATGAGAGATTAAATGATATATCTAGTTGTTTCTCTCCCTCTTCCACCAAGCTTTCTCGGGAAACAAACAGGGAGCAATGAAAGAAATTGAAATTAGGGTTTTGGAGGAAGAGGATTTTTACCTGGGAATAGTGAACACTGCAAATCCCGCTCTACTCCAGTAGGTTGAATGGAGCGCCAGATCTAATGATTTGGGAGTAGTATTTTTATTGACTTTATATGAGAGAAAGGGAGGAGATTATTGCATCTACGATCGGAGAAAATGAGGGCTTAACTTCACTAATATCTCCTAAACTCAACCTTAACTAGTCATTTACCCGCAATGCGCGAGAATTATATACAATAAATTTCTAATTGATAAAATTATAATTTATACATAGATTAAATATTATTATAACGAGATTTATCTTACTATACTATTTAATCCTTATATTTTTAAAAATATAATATTAAATCTCTATTTTATTCTGTTAATTAGACTTCTAGATCTTCTTTTCCATCAATCTAATTTTGATCCACTAAGTAACTAGTCGTTGTGATTTAGAAATGATCAACTATTTATTCTCTATATTTTGACAAGTAGTAACTGCATAGTCCTTATTACATGAAAATTATAAATTATTCAGTTTATATTACAAATTACATCCTCTTTATAAATTATTCAGTTTATATTACAAATTACATCCTCTATTAATTTATAAGGGTATTTTTATACATTAAACTTTGATTATGAAAATAACCCCTTTTGAATGGAATTATCTCGAGTCTAATGAAGATAAACGAGAGACTTTCTTTTGAAAATATAAGAACTAAATAATATATTAAAATAAATCTCAGAAGTATAATAACATTTAAAAGTTAATTTTAAATGATAATTTTTATGATAAAAAATTGAATTCGTAAATTTTATCAAATATATACTCTAGCTAAGTATTAAAATTACTGTGAAAAATAGTCATAGATACTTAAAAAATTTTACTCAAAAGTTATTTGCAATTCTTTTATTTAATCTTCTAACTTCTTTTTAAATATAAAATTTCTATCTAAAATATTAAATATTTACATATTATTAATGAATTGAAATAATTAACTTTATTTTTAAATTATGACTTTTTAAGCTCTATAATAGTTACTGACAACATCTTGTAGATGAAAATACATTTTTTCTTTAAAATTTAATATTTTGCAATAAGTATGACTTTTTAAAGTAGAAGATTATTGTAAAAGAACCATCTTATTTATTAAATATCATGGTAAAAAGTTTTACAAAATTTGATGTAGCCTAATTAGAAATGCCTGTTGAGAGTTCTTAAACTTTTATATATGGTTTTTTTTTTTTGTTTGAGAATAAACTTTTATATACGTTATATATACATAGATGAACAATATTAAAGACGTTTAACTTCATTTTATAAAATTATATTTTATTTTTAGATTATTTTTAAATTAATCTATACGTGAATTAAAAGTAAATATACATCTACATTTAGAACATTTTAATTTCACTGAATGTTAATCCTAAAATAAAAAACCGGCTAAATTTCATAAATTTCGTTAAATTTTTATTATAGACTATTAAAAATTGCTCCATATCAATTTCAAATTTTAAAATATTTTTAATAAAAATATCATCTGATTTTAATCCATAATTTAGTGAACACCACATTATTCTTTGTCTCTCTTCAATCATGTGATCTAAGGTATGCTTTCAAGTAATAGAAATTCTGTTCCACCTCCAAAATAATTGAAACTTTACGAATTTATGAGAAAATAAAAAATAAAAATTTACTTTTTCATTCAGCCAAACAATTTGTTGTCCATATCTAACAATTTAATCTCTTTAAATATTTTTAATACTCTTTCTCAAAAAAAATGTTTTTAATGTTACAGAAAAATAAAAAATAATTGAGAAAATAATATTTGTGTTTGCGCGCGCGCGTGTGTATATATATATATATAATCATGAATATCTCTATAATTAGAAAGCTAATGATGTTAATTATACTAACATCCACATTCAAACTTAAAATGGCAATGTATTAAGCATATGAAGTTTGTCAACAAGAACATGAAAGCGAAAAGATGAATAAGCTTTGATAAAAATATCTGTCAATTGATTATGGACAGAGAACATGAAGATGAAAAGTACCCTAGTGTATATGATGGCAAATAAAATAGGGATGAATCTTTATATGCTTATTACGCTTATGAAATATATCATTGATATCATTGTGAGTAATTTGTATGACATTGCCATTTCACAATAAAGTGAAGTATTTGTATGATATTGCCATTATCACAACAAAGTGAAGTAACAAATGAATGATCATTATAAAAATTTAATAGTTTATTCATGAAAAATTTCATAAGTAACTAGATAGGTTTCGTAGATAAATACCGTAAATTACTAATGGATTTAATCTATAGACAATAAGACAATTGATAAATTTTTACCTATAAAAAATTTTCGTCGGTAAAATTTTTCAACATATTACCTATGAAAAATTTTTCAATGGTAAAATTTTCCTACATATTACTTATGAAAATTTTATTTAGATAAGTTTTACCATAAAAAATTTTGTAGATAAATGAAATTTTTGTAGGAAAATTAGGCCAGAATAAATCATTAGTTCCGTCAATAATATTTTATCGATAGAAATTTCTCTATAGACAATTCCTAGATAAATTCTTACTCATAAAATTTTTCACAGGCAAATGCATAGATACATCTTTACCTATGAAACTTTTTGTAGGCAAATTTAGAGGTAAATTTCTACCTTCAAAATTTTCTGTAAGCAACTTTGTAGATAAAATAACTACCTACATAAATTTTCATAGCAAATATGATGATAAATTTACCTATGGATTATTCTACAGGTAAATTTATTTGTTATTATTTTTAAATTCATAAGTAATTCATAGTTAAATATTAAATTTGTATTTTAATTTATTATTACAATTTATATATTTGCAATTATTGTATATGTCGATAATTTGTTGGTAAATTATTTTCTTTTAATATGTAGGTATTCTGTAAATAATTACCTATGCAAAAAATTTTACTATTGGTAAATTCCGTTAGTATTTTATCTTTTTTCTTTTAGTGAATTAATCCATATCATGGAGTAATCACCATAAACCATAGAACTTTAGAAATAATATCAACAAGAACTAGTGGTAATTTAAATATAAATTTTTGTGTATCAGTGCAATTTTTGCTAAAATTTTAAAAATTGCTAAAATAAGTCAGAATAATAAAATTGAGTTAATATTAGCTCAACTCGTGTCTCGATTAAAATTAATAATAACATAATAGCAAAAATAGTGAAATACATAAACATATAATCAAGTTCTATTATTGTTTTTTTGATAAATTTCACCACAAATACATAAACTGAACTAACATTATACTTAATACGATTCTTACCTATCATAGTTATTTTAAAATTTTAAGCCAACATTATATTGAGATGTACAAATTTAAATTTAAATTACCATTAAGCGCATTTACAAAAATTTTCAATACTCAACTTCAAACACCCTAGTGAAAGACAATCATTTACTTATTATGCCAGTGTACGAGAGAATTATAAAAAAAAAAAATAATAATTTTCAGAAGTAAAGTGTCTATCGATAGAATCTCCAACTCGTTCAACATCAGAGTTTGTCATCAAATTAATGGAAAAAGAACTAAAGTAGTGAGGTCCATAAAACAAAGCGGCCTGACGTAACAATTACACGAAGCAGAGCAGCATAGTGATTAGAACAAGGAGCAGATATGAATAGGTTTTTTAACGTGATATCAAAGCTTATATTATCAAAAGGTTTAGAGTTGGACCATCAGCCATCCCATCTTATTAATTAAAATATTCAGCACAAGTTCAGGTGGACTATGCTTATTCACGCTTCAAACTCAATGAGTATTTAAGACTATAAAACTATTATTAAGACCTTATCAATAGTTTAAGTTTTTGAGTTGAATGATTTTTTGATGTTCAATATTAAAAAAGGAAAAAACAAAAACCTTCCCTAAATGTTAGAGATTTTAATCTAGAATAAATAACGTAAACTCACATTTACTTTGCTACTATGGATGGAGTGGAAATTCCACTCATAATTAATAAAAGAATAATTTTTTCTAACTATAATAAAATTGACATGCCAATTATAGACTCCCTTTGATGTCACTTACCATTTTTTTCATTTTTAAAATAAAAAATAAGATTTTCTTATGATTTTAGCTTTTTTATTTTTATTTTTAAAATATTTTTTATAAATATAAAAAATTAAAAAAATAACAATTTTAAAATTGTATTTTAGTTTTTTTCCTTTAATTTGAAATAAAAATAAAAAACAACAACAACATTAGATGTTCTCTAAGTATGTGATTTTAGTTCTTCATCTATCAATCATTAAGTAGGGATAAAAAAATTATAATTGTACGATGGAGTTTCATTAGATCTCCTAATATAATATAATTGTACAATCTGTACCACTATTTGGGTAGTACAGTTACAGAGATAGTAACAACAACAACTTCTATAAATGATTGAGAGACAATAGCAACCAAACTATGACATATGCGTTTGTGGCTTGCTGGAGAAAAATCTTTGAATTTGTTTGCTAAGCAAGGATTATTGGAAGGAGTGCAAACTTGCAAATTGGACTTTTGTGAGCATTGTATCAAAAGGAAGCAGACAAGGGTCAAATTTGGGACAACAATCCATAATACTAAATATATCTTAGATTATGTTCACTCTGATGTTTAGGGTCCCTCCAAAACTAGTTCTTTAGGAGGGAAACACTATTATGTGACCTTTGTTGATGATTTTTCTCGGAGAGTATG
>CATIWR010082385.1:0-25430 GCA_949677035.1 Omphalea diandra
CAAATCAACAAATATTAAATAAAATTTCAAAAATTCAGTTATCAAAATTAAGAAAATATTAAATAAAATTTCACAAATTCAGTTAACAAATTCACTTCATAATCATGATTAAAATCTCAAAAATTCATTACAAAAATTAAATGGTTCCATTTACTTGGCTAGAGCCAGAAGCTTCCATCGTTGAGCAGAAGCAGAAGCAAGCCGAGTCGAAGAGGAAGAAGAAGAGGCCGGCGACAGGTTGGTGTGGCCGAGGAGAGACGTCGGCGGCGGTCGGCGGCGGTGAAGAGAAGGAAACCAAAAGTGCAGGACGGGAGGGAGGTGCAGGACGGCGGAACCGAAAGGAGAGAGGAAGGAGAAAAGAGAAGGGAAAAAAAGAAGGGGTCTGTTATGTTTTTATACCTTTCAAAACGGCGCCGTTTCATTATAACAAAACGACGCCGTTTCGTTGTAACAAAAACGGCGCCGTTTCATTGTAACAAAAATGGCGCCATTTTCTTGTTATAAAACGGCGCCGTTTCAATCCATCAAAACGACGCCGTTTCAATCCATCAAAACGATGCCATTTTGATGGTGGTATACCGCCAAACCGAACCTAAATACCGAAACCGAAACCGAAACAGAAAAAACTCAAACCTTAATACCGAAAATTTTCTGGTTGGACCGGTTTCGGTTTCGGTTCGGTTTATTGGTTCGGTTTTGGCGGTATACCGAATAAATACCGCAAAAATTTCAGCCCTAATTATTTGTATCATTTGTAGGCCAAGCCAGTTTTTCTTTAAATTGATATGATTGTGTCAATAATGAAGTGGGAGCTTTGAAGGTGCGTTAGGCTTTTTCTTATCTGTTTTAATGCTGATTAGATTTTCAATTACATAGGAATATTGAAAAAAAAAAATTAAACTGAAAACATAAGAAAAATAAAAATTGATATTAAGTTAAATATTAAAAAGTTTGTTTTAGCTGATAACAGAGTGATGCTGGACAAGCTGCAGGACTGCTTATTTAGGTTGGATGTAGGGTTTATTTGAGGATAGAATGGGTAGGAATTTGGCTGAACAGTTAGCTTGTGGAATGCAATATGTTTAAGAACTAAAATTATGCAAGAATGAGAGGGTTATGGGGCTGTTTGCGCGTTTGTTTGGCATTGTGTCCATGAATGGTAGAAAAAGGGGCTTAGTTTAAGCTTCACACCTTAACTTGCTTAGGCATTGCACCCAAGGCACCATAGGCATTTTACAGCTCAACTAAAAATATAGCGTAAGTGCATAACTGCTGGAATTTTATTGACTGAAAACTTCATTATAAGCCTTACAATAATAGGTATTTATAGACTCAAAACATATCCCAAGTCTCTAAGGCGAAGGACTTCAAACTATCCCAACCCTCCAAGGGTTTGGACTCCATAAGAGAACTGGGAATAATAATAATAATAATAATAACAACAACTAAGACACAAAAATAAAAATAATATTCCTAAAGAAATCTTGACAGATTTTCAAGCAAAGCTATTAAAAAATGCCCCTAAACTGGACATCAGTTTATTTATTTAAATAGACATTATGTATTCTGTAATTTCTTCAATAAATCTATTAAATCTGGACCATAGTTCTAAGCTAGAGTCTTTAAATTTGACTTTTCTTGCTGCCTTGTCTGCATTGCAGGGACCCTAAAACAACTAAAGAAGTGTGTGTGTGTATTTAAGTCCTAATCAGTTGTAGTTTTGTCTCATTCGACTTAAAAGTTGTTATATGAGCATGCAATCATTAAGGGCTCATATTTAGTAGTGAAACTAGAGGGTGGCTATAATTCTTACTAACTTTTAAGTTTTTGACATTATTGATAAGTTCTGAAGTGATGCTAGTCTTATTTGTTAAATGATATTATTTTTATAATGCAATGTGGTTCTTTAGTAATTTTTGAACTGCCAATAATAAATATCTCATGAATTCCACTTTCGCTATCATAGAAGTCTTTGATGTGAAAAAGTAAAAGGTTGAGAGCTTAATTTGGACGAATCAAAATACATGGATTCAATAGCATAAGCATGCAAAGTTCAAGGACTTAAGGAGGGGTTTTTCCCATCACTTAATTACTCATTTATAACCATTTAACATTTTACGGTTACCCATAGCCACTTAATTCACATCAGTATTCACCTGCCCTTTTACCCTCTTTATTTATGAATATCTAGGTTGATGATGTTCCATCACTACTGCCACTTCAAACGCCATCACCACCCCATTGCCACCACCTCCAGCAGCCCAGCAAACCAACTAGTTATAATTGTTGAAATTTCAAAACTAAAAAAGACAAAAGTGGGGAGGTTTAAAGGGTTAACAATTACTTAATTAAACAAGGAGAAGAAACTTAAAAAGCATCATAAGTTTCAATATGTGAAACAGAAAAGAAAAAAGGAACTGAAGTGAATAAATGGTTAATTGAACTTAAACATCGTCTAAGAAACCAATTGGGTACCATAAAAAAAAAAAAAAATCTGAAAAGTACAATATTAGCAATAAAGCAAATGAATAAAAGTAAGATGGGTTTGGCAGAAAGATGGTGAATGAAATACATAACAAGAATCAATATATATATATATATGTGTGTGTGTGTGTGTGTATACACATGCATATAAGTATAGTTGTTAAAGGTGCAAGACACACTAAGGAACTGAGGGGTCTTGGAGTCTAGGCGCAAGGCACATTGCGTCTGAGTGATATTAGGCGCAAAAATTAAAAAAATTAAATTAAAATTAAGAACTAATAATTATATATGCATATTATCATTATATATTGAGTGAAAATATTTTTAATCCTTTAATAGTTTTCTTGAACTAGATTAGAAGAAGCTTATTTCTAATCCTTATAACAAGATCCGAGACAATTAATTTTTCAATCTAACCTTATAATAATTGAAAACTTATTGATTGTGGCAAAAACTTTCGTACACTAAATGAGCTGTCAAAAAAGGTCAAGTAGAATGTAAAACACACATTTATAACTATTAAAAATGATCACAAGCATAAAAAATACAAAACCCAAAAACTCGATAACAAAATCAAACCCAAAAATCTCTCTCACCAGAAACAAAATAGGTAGAAGGAGAGAGAGGGAAATTAAAACACTAGAAACAAAACAGGTAGAAGAGAGAGAGAAAACTAAAAAAAGGGTTGAAGAAGATAAATTTCAGACGCGTGATAGTCGGAAATGGACAGATCGGCGACCTTAGTATTGGCTGTTTAGTGGGATTCCGGTGACTTTCTAATGACACTAGCGACTTTCCAGCGTGTCGATACCGTATTCTGACAGATTGGCCATTTGCGATTCCAGTGACCGTGATATTTTGAGTGAAAGATGTATGTTGTAGTAAAAGTTAGAAATGCGCAGCTTTTTTGCGTCTAGCAGTAGCTGAAGGCGCGCGCCTAAGACACCAAGGCGAGCGCTTGAGTAACAGCTCCTCGCCTTTGGCCTTCAGAGGTGTAGGGCCAGTTGCCTGATGTGCCTTGCTCCTGAGGCACACAACTATGCACGTGTGTGTGTGTGTCCACACACACGCACACACATACATATATGTGCTTAGTTGTTTTGGTTAACTGCAGGTTTTTAGTATTAAAAAAAAACTGAACTGAAAAATGCAAATTTTTTGAAATAAAAACTGAACACACACACACATATACATATATGTGCTTGGTTGTTTTGGTTAACTGCAGGTTTTTAGTATTAAAAAGGAAAAAAACCGAACTGAAAAATGTAAATTTTTTAAAATAAAAACTGAACACACACACACACACATATATGTACTTGGTTGTTTTGGTTAACTGCAGGTTTTTAGTATTAAAAAGAAAAAAACTGAACTGAAAAATGTAAATTTTTTAACCAGATTTTCCAGTTCTACAGTTTTTTTTTCTTGCTCACTCCTATATTAAATCAGTTATTGTGCCATTCATCAAATAGTCTGGATCACTTTTGGTCATATCATATCATGCCGCAACAATTTCCCCCCGGTCTCTTCTTTTCTTTCTCTCTCTTTTATTCCTGTCTATATTGCTTCCCATCTTTCTCGTCATGGCATTACAGGTACTGCTTGTATTTATTCTTTATGTTCGTTGCACTGCAATTAATCCTGCAGATCCTGGCATAATGTCTAAATTCAGTACAGACATAACAAATAAGTCCAATATGAATTATAGGATATCAGAGAAAGATTTACCTGGAAAGTTTGATGAAATTGGCAGTGCAATGCATTCTTCCCTATCATCTGCTTCTAGGAGCTCTATAGCAGTAGCTAACTCTAGTAAGAAAAGTTCAGCAACAGAAATTAGAATAGATCCTGCAGTGCAACCTCTGACTGGAAATTCTTGTTATAACTTTGGAGGAATCTTCTGTGCATTGTTTGTTCATGAAGATTGCCGCAAACAGGAAGGTGTCGCTGAACAACACGGCACTGGTGAAGATGCTTTATTTTGTACCTTGTGTAATGCTGAGGTATGTGATATAACCAGTGTGATGTATTTTTGCTTGTGTTTCAGTGCGTAATTCTATCATGCACTGCAATAATTCTGCAAATTGCATTACCTCATCGTTTGTATTATAATATATATAATTGGAACATGGTATTGTATGTGGAAAATGCAGTTTAAATGCATGCTATGGAGAAGACACGCACCAAAATGGTCTGTGTTTTTTCTGACACCACTTTCTTTTCGTGTGCCTCTGACACTTTCTGGACATAGTTCAACACTAACAAAATAATTTTCTTTTTGCTAAAAATGGATGCTTGTCTGACATGTTTAAGTTTTTCAATCACATGTTAAAAAAAAAAAAAAAAAAAAAGGTTTCTCAAAAACAAATTGGAGCATGAGAGATTTTCATGAGTCCACTTCTTTTTTATTTTTGGACTATTTTTGACAACCTAATTATATTGCATGAAGTAAGATGAAATTGAATATGCATGGCAAGTTATTCTAGTTCATATCATCTAATTATGAATATCAATTTACTACTTAATTTAAAACTGTATTTTAGACTTTAATGTTGCATACTTGCTAGGATGTAGGTGCACTATTTTCGATTTAGTAGGATAGCATATCATTTAATCAAAATTATTTTCATTATTCTATCAGTAGTAATTTTTAAATTTATATTATTGTTTTATTTTGCAAAATGAGCTTTTGGCTCAAAATGATTTAATATGATGTTTAACAGATATTAGTTATTGGTTGATCAGGTTTTGTTACATGTATAATTTATCATATAAAATATATCTTATAGTTTTATATTATTGTCTTTGTTGTGACATATCGTGTTTCAAAAGCTGCAATGTTCTTTCTGCATATTGTGTTGTCTCCAGTTTTTGTGTTTAAGTTCATTCATTGTGGAATTCACTCAAAGCATATTTGGAAAACACTTCTTACTGGTTCAGTGATCTAATGATAACCAAATTCTGAAGAAGAACAATATTGTATGTGCTTGATTATGGTCTTTTGAATGTGGCATGTGATTACAGAATCTCCCTGGCTTAAGCTTAGATTTTTCCCTATTTTGTCACCTTGTCAAAAAGCTAATGTCTTCTCTTAGCACTACCATAGTACCACTTCACCAATGCATGCAACTAGCAATCTCATGTGCAGCTTCAATCCACTATTGTTTGTAAAGCGTCACAATTAATTGGTAGTCTTGAAATGCATTTGAACAAGAAAAGTTTGTTAGAACTTCGAAAACTTTAATGGAGGGGATGGCATGGGAATAGTTGTAATTATAATATATGTCCCGGGGATATCTTACCACCACATGGATCCAAAAGAAATGCACTAAATAATATGGCTTTTGGAAGTTGTAACCCTGTTCAACTTTTATATCTTTGAATAACAGTGATAAAATAATGTTTGCTCAGCTTCCTGGGGTTGCCTTAATTTTCTGCACTTTTATGTTCTTAAAGGTCTTGTTTTATTGTTGTGTTGGTAGTTAAGAATCTATTGAATGTAATCTATTCCTTTTTAAATAATTTCAGTGTCATCTTTGTCTGCAGTTTAATTAATACTGTCACTATCACCTATTTAATGATGGCAAGTATATATCAAGTGTCTGAATGTTGAAAGCAATTTGTGAAAAAAGGCACAAAATTTGTGGATCCTTTTACAATAATTTTCTGATCTTTTAAATACTGTAATATACTGTCATTGATATCATTCCAAGAATTATAGAAGTTTATTCTGCTTCTTATTGTCTGAGTTGATATCTTGGTCAGCATTATATTTTGGGAAACAATTACAAAGATAGTTGATGACCTTATTTTATACACTGATTAGTGCCTCAAAATTTAACACTGTTGTGCTCCTTATGAACACTAAATCTTTAAAATGTTCAGGTACGCAAATTCAGCAAACACTGCCGAAGTTGTGATAAATGTGTTGATGGTTTTGATCACCACTGTCGGGTACCTTTTCATGTTGCTTCAAGCATTCTTTGCAGACTCATCTTGAGTTATCTCTTATGCTATTCTGAAGTATACAAATACAGTTTACTTAAAATACAGTTTACTTGAAACTGACCTCACTCTCTGGTATGGCTTCAGTGGCTTAACAATTGTGTTGGGTACAGAAATTATGTTACTTTTATTTCTCTGATGGCCATTAGTCTTGTTTGGGTATCTACTACACTTCAACTCAAGCAAGTTTTACTTCTCATGGTTATTTGTTTTGTTTGGGCGTGTATTTTACTTTGGTTATTTTCATTTGAAAATAATTAAATGATTATACTCTCTCTCTCTCTTCAGCTTGTACTTGAAGCTGGAGTTGGTATTGCTGTCTTAGTGCGTTGCTTTGTTAACAAGAAAAACATGGATGCTGAAATTGTTGACACACTTGGAAATGGTTTCTCTCGAGCTCCTTTTGCGACAGTTGTGGTACATATGCAGAATATTCTTAGACCAATGAGGGTACTTCACATTTCACTTCAAATTATCAGAACTTCCAGTGCTGATATTGAATTTAATTGTTGCAGGCTGTATGTACTGCAGTGTCGCTTCTGGCATGTGTACCTCTGGGTGAACTCTTCTTTTTCCATATGATATTGATCAGAAAGGTTTGAGGTCTTGGGAGTTGGGTATTGTGTTCATTTTTTTTTTTTTTTTTGGCTGTCATGTTAGTTACTGAAAAGATGGACCAGGAGAAGATAAATTTAAAATTTTAAATATATTCGGGGTTGGAATGCTGGTTGGAAGTTAATCTATAATTTTAGCAGCTGAATGATTGTCAAATGAAACAGAGATGAGCTGAGGAAATTGTGTTATCGAGACAAATTTCAACAATCTAAAATTTTTATTTTCTTTAATAGTTTTCTGTGTTGAATTAGGGTATTACAACCTATGAATATGTTGTGGCGATGAGAACAATGAGTGAGGCACCTGCTGGAGGATCTGTGGATGAGGAACTGCCAAATGTACTATACTCCCCAACAGGATCTGCTACTACAGGCTTCAGTGGTGGAAGTTCACTTGGCCTGCCGTACAAGGGAGCTTGGTGCACCCCTCCCAGGGTATTTGTGGATTATCAGGTATTAACTTTTGGTACTTACTCCTAATTGTTTTAATTTTATATATTTGCGAAATTGGATAGTGGTCCAAACAAATCTGATATATATCCCTGGCCAACGATATTGTTGACTAAAGAATGCTCGACACCATTCATGACAAAAAGAGTTAACAGTTCCAGGCTGAATAGCTTCCGAAAAAGTGCAAGATATTGGCATAATACAAGGGTCCAAAAATAAAGCCTTATTCCAACCTTGTGGGAGCAATTATGTGATTTCTTTTTGTGTTTAGGACTACCCCTAGAAGTGAATTTAATTCTTTCGAGGACATTGCATGATTATGTTGATTTTCAACCAGAAAATGTAGTACCATGAATAAGAATGGTGCTGGATAACTTTTGGGTTATAAATTTTGTAATATATATATATATATAAGATGTCAATACTCAATGTCATGGATTCTGTGTTTTCTTCTTATATATATATATTTTATTGTTTAATTATTTGACTCTGTCACCCTTCCGCCAACCTCGCCCACCCAGCCCACAAACAAAAAAAAAAAAAAACCTTCACTGACATGTTCCAGTTAACCCCTGGATTTCATACATACCTTTTGTCTTCCCTGGGACAATCTAACAAGCATGGGTGAATTTCTCTTTAATCTACATGAGCTGAATAAACACTGTAGGTTGGAAGTAGACCATCTCCAATTCTTTTCTTTTCTATACAATTTATCCTAGTCTGTTCCCACTGTTATATGGATTCAAAGGATGAAGTGGATAGAGTTCTTAGATGAAGTTAATGGATCTAGAGCTACTGCATAATGACATAAAAATATATAAAAAAAAAAAAAAAAAAAAAACCTTTACCTAAACTTTTGAAACAAGTGAAAGATCTTGAGCTAGTCTATTCATAATTTTTTTTTTTTTTTTTTTTTTTATATCGGCATAATATATGATGATGCCAGTTCTGTATTGATCCTTGTTTTATTGTGGGTTACGATTTCACTTGTTTTTCTGCATTAAATTCCTTTAGCTGTGTTCTTTTGTATGGGATCAATTATGTTCTTCCCAGCTTTGATTTTTGATTCATAAAGACATTGGTTGTGTATTTGATATGCAGTCTAAATTAATCATGTTGTTAGTGGAAGCTCAATGCTTTCTGTTGTCGTACTAGTGGAGCCTGGAGTCTTCATCACTATCTGTTAACTTGACTTTGCATAAATTCTTATTTTTCTGCCATTATTTTGTAGGAGTTTGACAAATGAAAACAATATTTCAAGTTTCTCATAAAATTGCTAGTTTTACCATGATCTTTTTTAGCTCCAAATTATGAGTCCTGAAGTATTGAACAACTAGAAAAGATGATAGAACACAGCTACTTGTGATTTGACCATATCCTACATTTTGTTTTTTTTTTTAAATTAAAGTAACATTGAATTTCTTCATTATAAAATAGTAAAAATTACTTTGAACAAGCTCTTGATATTACCAGCTGTTGAAAACAAGTTTCAATTTTGGCTGTGTTAGGATGAAGTCATACCACACCTGGAGCCTGGAATGGTCCCTTCAACTGTAGATCCAGATGCAGCTGGAGTTTCAGAAAGAGCGAATAAGATATCTAAAAGGCCGGTTCGAATTAGTGCCTGGAAACTTGCAAAGTTGGATTCCACCGAGGCTATGAGAGCAGCAGCAAAGGCCAGGTCATCATCTTCAGTTTTAAAGCCTGTTGATAATCATCGTTTACCTGATCCTGAGTATAGTTCTAGTGGAAACATGAGTGTCGGGAGCAGTGTGAGCACTGACACAGGGACAAACAAAGAGGTAAAAAATGAGTTGAGACTGCCTACCCTAGAAAACTCTATTGGCCCAAGCCAAGGTAGCAGGGATGAGTATGAAATTGGGACTCAGAGTGTAAGTAGCTTCAGTAGCCCAAGCCACACTCACGAGTCCATCACCCTTAGCCCTTTACTACAACCTCAAGGTTTAGGTCATTTTAGTGCAGTAACCTCAGTCCCTGGCTTTATTCCTGATCATGCTTTATCTTCAAAGGCACTTTTCCCTGCTGGAAACAATCCTTTGTCACATCCCATATCAGGAATAGATGAAAAGATTGTGCAGAGGGAAAGCAGTACTGCTGATCCATTGCTTCTTTCAGCACCAGCTCCTTCTCTTCTTAGAGATGTCAAAAGGACATCTGTTGTTTGGGACCAAGGTGCTGGAAGGTACGTATCAGTTCCTGTGTCAGCTTCTGCGGCTAGAAACAAGTCCATGGTGCAAATAGGATTGCCAAAACCTAGTGCAGAAATGAGCAATCATACCAAGAAGCCAGTAATTTCACTACAAAAGCCTTCATCTTCGGAAGCTAAGACTCCAGCACAGCAAGCTGAAAAGCTGATGTACATGGAAGACTCCATTTTCTTTGGTGGTCCACTTTTGAGTGCCCCAGTTAGGGATGGCTTAAGAAATGGAGGTTCAGGTACAAGAGAGGTCAAACAGAGGTTGGCACTAAGCTTACCTCGTGAGTCTAGATTCAAATGAGATTTTGCCTCAAACCAACTTCCAGTGTTTGTTCCTGGGGGTTCAGAGCAGCACACTGCTGCGATGTCTGGTTTAAGGAAGGATTAAGGTTGTGCCTTTAACTGGATTCGTGGTACAATCTTTTGCTTTTCAAATTGGTGGATGAATTGATAAAAATGGGCGTGAAGAAGAAACCTCTTATGGGAGCAGCACAGCCCCAGGAACCTTGCAATTTTGAACTGTTGTAAATCTTTGTTGTAACATGTGAGGTTCAAGCGGTTTCTTCTTTGGAGGAAATTAATGGTGGAACACCTGCTTCGGGTGAAGAAAACAAAAGAAAGCTGATTTCATCTACGCTAGCATTGTGCTGGAAGGGTTTCCGTGGAGTTCTTTATAATTACCACTCAGTTTTTTTTCCCCTCGATTTTATTTTGTTTGATTGGAGATATCTTTCCCATTCCGCTTACACTGGTTATATGTTTTGATAGTTGATGAAGAATTTATCTGATGCCATTACTTTGCGCAAGGGTTGCGTGCATAAAGTGAATAAATAAATAAATTTATTAAAGAAACGAAGACTTGGATGTTGATGTCTGAGGAACAACACGCAAGGATTGCCAAATAGGCCGATGTTTGCAAGTGCACCTACGGATGATATCCATTAAGACCATGTTTGCCAAATATACTAACGTCCAAAATCGTATGAACTGATGAAAACAGAACGTAGGGTTTGATAAAAATCAAGTAGGCCTTGTGGTATTTCCTTGACTTCACATTAATTTCATACTTGTGCAAGGATTCTACTTCTATTTTTTGGGTTGGAAAACAGAAGGTACACTGTTTCCCAACTATTAGAGGGGAAGAAAAGCTCGTGCTGATGGTTTTGTGGAGCAGTTCAAAGCGAGTGGTGGCAAAAGGGATTTAATTCTGTGCTGAGAAGCTTGACAGTGTAATTAGTGTGCGGTAAAGAGTGATAGGTTATGTAGAAGTTTTTCTTTTGAAAGAATCCAATATTTCTAAAAGGGCAGGTTCTGTTGCTTGGAAAATTGTTTGCACTCCTAAATCCTCTGGTGGCTTAAGTTTAAAAGATCTTTATGTTTGGAACAAAGCTGTAGCTGCAAAAGTTATTTGGGAAATTCTCAATCCAAAGGATATTATGGGCATTGGATATCATCACAAAAAAAAACAAAAAAAAAAGTTTTTGGGGTATCCTAGAGTCTCGCGGCTCTAGTTGGATTTGCTCTCATATTCTCACATTGAGAAATGAGATTAATTTTTTGCAATAAGTATGTGCTTGGTAATAGGAAAACTTGTTTTTGTGCTATGATCCTCTGGTTCATAGCAACTTAATCATTGATCAATTCCCTTTTGTCAACATTGTTGATTCTGAAGTTCTTAGAATTGCCAAGGTTAGTGACTTGAGGAGTCAGGGTAGGTGGCATTTCCCCTTGTTCTAGATATAGCTATTGATCATGTCTGCTACTTCATTCTCATAATTTCACTATCAGATATAACATTGCTAATATCATCTTATGGAAGCATATAATTTCAATGGGAAATTTTCCATTCACAGTTTCTGTGAAGCTCTGTCATTCTTTGCTTATGATAAGTTGGAAAAAGTTCGTTTGGTTCTCTAAATGTTCCTAAACATTTTTTTTTATCATTTGGCTTGCAAGCTTAATACTAAAGCCAAATTACAACAATGGAGAATTTTCCATTCTAATGTTTGTGATGTTTGCAACCTCCCTGAAAGCATAGATCATCTGTTCTTTGATTGCTTTTTCTCATACCAGTTTGGAATCAAGTTATTCGATATTGTTCCATTTATATATTTCTTTTAATTTTGGAGAAGAGAGATCATTTGGTTTATAAGGAAGACTTGTGGCAAAAGCAGTTTCTGTTGGATTAGAAAACATTTTTTTAGTTGCTTCTCTTTATTTTCTCTAGTTGGAAAGGAATAGAACAGCCTTTCAAAATGAGTTTGTCTATTCAGACTATTGTTGGGAGAATTCTCATTGTTGTGAAGCTTAGAGTAGCTTCTTAGGTCCTGTTTTGTTGTTTATATTTCTTAGCTATTTTCTCTTCTATTATGTTGAATCGTTCTTTTATTAATGAAATTCTTTTGTTAATTGACATAAAAAAAACAAGGAATTTATTTAGGAGTATGAAAAGGATGAGCTAACATAGGTTGAAGCCTCTCCTTAGTCACCGATGAGAAGATGAGAAAGAGGTAGCACATGGCCCTCAACACCCTGCAATGGAGGAGAGAGAAAGGAGAGGAGAGGGGAGGCTTAAGGAAGAAGAAAGTCTCTTCTCCCTCTCTCGATCCAAAATTTTTTTATTTGTTTAAATTATTATCAAAATGGTGTTGTTTCACTTAAATGAAATGACATTGTTTTGATCACGATGAAAAAAAAAAAAAAGAGCTTTAAAACAACAGTTTAGTCTAAAACCCTCTTCTCTTAGTGATGAACCTAAGGGGAGTTGGCATAGGCTGAAACCCCCCAGCCGCCAGTGAGAAGATGAGGAAGAGATAGCATAGGGCTGAAACCCCCTTGCAATGGAGGAGAGAAAGAAAGGGAGGGGGGAGTTGAAGGAAGAAGAAGGCCCCCTCCTCTATCAATGTAGAAAGCTTTCTTTTTTCTTTTTCTTTTTTTTTTTTTTTTTTGTTTAAGTTGTTATCAAATGACCCCCTCCTCTCCTGATCTAAAAACTTTCTTTTTCCTTTTTTTTTTTTTGGTTTAAATTATCAAAACGACATTATTTCACTTAAGTGGAACAATGTCGTTTTGATCATGAGGAAAAAAAAAAAAAAAAAAGGATTAAAACCACAACCTAGCCCATCAACCCCCTCAATCAAAGCTTTTTTTTTTTTTTTCCCTTTTCTTTCATTTTCTTACTTTTTTTTTTCAAAAGAACAATAACAACAAAAACAACGGTAATAATAATAATTAAAATTCTTTTAATTAAAGTGTGTATCATATCAAATTAAATTTCTCTATTTATAATTAAATTAACTTTAATAAAATATATAAATTAACTTAAATTAAATTAACTTTCTTAAATATAAATACAATATCCCAGTTAAATAATTAACACTAAATTTTACTTTGATCAAATAATAAATCATTATAACTAATTACTTCTCATGACATAAAATATATCTAATAAATAATTTAATTTCTCAAAATTGATAAAAATTCTGCTCACATAAATAACTTTATTTCTCATACGTAAATACTTTAAATTAAATCAAATCACATAATATTTTTAATTAAATCCACTTAATCAATAAACTCAAATAAACTTAACTTAATATCCTTAATATAAATTAATTAAAAATTTTTAAATATTCATTTAATATAACTTATTCACATAATATAATCAATATTAAATTATTTAAATAATACACTCATATTAACTAAATTAATTTCATAAATTTCTTCAATATTTACTTAATATAATTAAATCACATAATGTAATTAACATTTAAATAATATATTCATATTAACTTAAAGTAATTTTCATAATTTTCTTAAATCTGAATAAAATTCATACTTAAATAATTAATTTTATATCTTTAAATCCTTTAATCATTAAATATATTTTCTTTATATGTATTCATCTTTAAATCCTTTAATCATACTTAAATATCATCACGTACTCATTTAAATTTAATTTCTTAAATACAAAACATTCATTAAACATAAATTTTACAACTTAATTCATAATAAATAACATAGCCTTAGTTAAAATAATAATCTCTTTAACATGAAGTCATTTCTCTTTAATTTACTTATATACACATTAAATAATCTCCTTAAACATATTAAAATCTATCTAATTATCATTAAATCATCAAAATTCATATATATATATATAGGAGAAATATTTTTAAAATAATTTTAGTCATCGAAATTTCCTAAACCCGAATTATGGACCTTATAGAAGGCCTCCCCCTCCCTAAAAATAGAATTTTCCTTTACTTTTCCCTTCTCCATCCATCTCCTTCTCCTCTTATCTCGTTGGTGTTGTCATCGCCATCGCCGTTGTCGATCATCAGCAGCTTAAAGTAAGTGAGCCCCTCTGAAAAAATTTCTAGTTCTGCCACTACCTCCCCCCAAAACCAAATTTTTTCTTTTCTTTTTCATTTCCTTTTATTTCTTTTCTTTTTTCAAAATAATAATAATAATAATTAAAATTCTGATAATTAAAGTTTGTATCATATAAAATTAAATTTTTGTATCCCTAATTAAATTAACTTTCCTAAAATACATAAGTTAAATTAATTCTCTTAAATATAAATATAATATCTCACTTAAATAATTAACACTAAATTTTACTCAGATTAAATAATAAATCATCCATAACTAATGACTTTTCATAAAATATATCTCATAAATAATTTGATTTCTCAAAATTAATAAAATTTTTTCTCACATAAATAACTTTATCTCTCATAATTAAATACTTTAAATTAAATCAATTTACATAACATTCTTAATTAAATCAATTTAATCAATAAGTCAAATAAACTTAACTTAATATTGTTGGACTGAATGGCGATGAGACAACCCAAAAGTGGGGTGAATTGGGTTGTAATAAAAAAAAAAAAGACCACAGACAACTAAAGTGGAAACAACAAGCACATAAATCAACAAAAGGATTTATAGTGGTTCGACAACTTGCCTACTCCACTCCCAAGTTTTCACTTAGTCATTTCTATTTCTTTTTCAAGGCTCAAGAAAATCTTCCCTTTTCTAGGCTAAGGAAGAACTTTCACTTTTACAGGCTCAGGAAAAACCTACCCCTTGGTATTTTTCTAAGTACAATGCCAAACTTTACAACCACTAGCAAGGATAGATCCAAGTATTGTCTAAACCTCTCAAATAGACAACAAATACATAATTAATGCTAAAGAAAATCTACTCTAAAAAAAAAGCAACAAAAACAATCTCACTCTATCCAAAATACAAGCAACACCTAACAAGGTTTGCACAAAGACTTACAAAGAGGTTCACACTTGTTCACAATGTTTTCTAACCTTTCTAGACTTAAAAAATGCTCATTATATAGTCAAGCTCCAAAACTAGCTATTGAATGTTATGTCTGGTAGATTTTTTGCAAGATTAGCTATTAGAGATGACAACACTTGTTGTTCTTCATCAACCCCATTGAACTTGTAACGGTTACTTCTAACGCTTGTTAAATGTCTTTCAATGCTCATTAGCTTTGACTACAATGCCTATTAGAGAAAGAACAATAGTTGTTCATTTCCATAAAACTTGAACTTCGTGCTCTATTTTTCAAACTTTGCACAGTTGTTTTTCATGCCCGTTAAGTAATTCGCAATGCCCATTGAAAACTCTATCAACGCTTATTAAGAAAGGCCAATGCTTGTTTTGGGTTCCAGAAGGTTTAGCTTAAGCTTGGATACCTTTCCCATGCCTGTTGCGAATATGTAACATTTGTTGCTAGGCCAAATCAACGTTCATTGTGAAACTTCAATGCCCATGACTAGATCTAGTACAACTCAACCTAAAACACTTCTCTAATGCCTGTTGCAAATGGACAACGCCTGTTACAAGATGCATAAGACTTTGGCAAAAGAGCAACATCCAATCAATGTCCATTGTTCATCTTTCAATCCTCGTTGAATGGTCCAATGCACATTGGGAGATGTTCAATACCCATTGAACTTGCACAACACCCATTGAACTTGCTCTGGTCATTTAACTTTCATCAGGTCTTAGGGTTATATATTCTCCAAACATTCTCCCCCTAACATTCATAACAAACTCCCTTTTGACGTTTGTTGAGTCTATTCAAATCATTCAAAAAGACTAAGGTGCAAACATTAGAACTTCTCTTGGTTTTATTATGGTTTTGTTATATAGTTTTGTTATCATTCAAAACACATCATTCAAAGTAAAAGAGTGAGTCAAATGCCTTGGGATTACATGTTTTCCAAACACTTTCCCCATAGCATTCACAATAAATATCATTAATATAAATTTAATTAAATTCTTTAAATATTTATTTAATATAATTTATTTACATAATATAATTAATATTAAAATCATTTAAATAATATACTCATATTAACTAAATTAATTTCATAAATATCTTAAATATTTACTTAACATAGTTAATTCACATAATGTAAGTAACATTAAAATCATTTAAATAATTTGTTCATATTAAAGTAATTTTTATAATTTTCTTAAATTTCAATAAAATTCATATTTAAATAATTAATTTCATATTTTAAAATCCTTTAATCATTAAATATATTTTCTTTATATATACTCATATAAAAAATGTTAAATATTATCAAATACTTGTTTAAATTTAATTTATTAGATATAAAACATAAATTAAACATAAGTTTTTAAACTTAATTCATAATAAATAACATAACCTTAATTAAAATAATAATATCTTTAAGATAAAATCATTTCTCTTTAAAATACTTAATCATTATTAAAATATTAAAATTCATAATTATATATATAAAAATAGAGAAAAATATTCTGAATCACCAAAATTTCCTAAAACCAGATTTTAGATCTTACAAAAGGCCTTCCTCTTCCAAAAAATAGATTTCTCTTTTACCTCTCTCTTCCCCATCCATCTCCTCCTCCTCCTCCTCTTATCTCGCTATTGTCGCCAATCATCAACAACTTCAAGTGAGCCCCTAAAAAAATTTTTAATTCTGCCACTGCTCCATATGTTGGCATCATTTTTTGCCATGGCATATTTACATAATGACATAATTGGGTGATGTTCTATATTCTTAGTAATCTAAGATTGTTTCAAAGAAATATTAATCTAATAATGAATATCCATTTCATTCTATAAAATTTATACATTGGTGGAAAATTGCATATTAATTGACAAAGTGCTTATGATTTTCTTTATTTTCTATATCATTGCAATTTAGTGATTATTTATCTATTGTTGCATTATGTTGAACTTTATTATTGAGTCTGGTTTCTTTGTAATGAAAGTCTAATTCATATAATAATATAAATGTTATAACGTTGCATAAACAAATAATAAATAAAAATAAAAGGAGCAAAATATTTTTCTTCTCTCTCTCTCTCTTAAGATCTCAATAAAAAGATGAAATAATTTAGACTATAAAATTGGTGTTTTTTCAAATTGTGATAAACATCAAACTAATCGAATTCAAAATAGTCTGCACTTTAATAATTTAGTATAATAAAAATAATTTTGCAAATTCTATTTAAGTTTAATTGATATCAATGCCTACAAATTCAATTTTTTTTGTTATGCATGGTGTTGATTAACAACTTAAAATATGTTGCAACATTTTTTGTAAGAATTATGCATGAAATCTTTAGTTTTCAATTTTGAGTTGCCTTTCTATGAACATGATATCTCTCTCCATACACATGAATATTTCAGAATTTTTATGTCAAAATGAACAAGTAAAACTTCATTTTGACATATTATTTGCTTAATTGGATATACATTTAGTGAGATATAAATTTAAAAATCAAAAGAGAATTAGGGTTATGAATTCTATAATCACTTGAAGAATATAAACAATAGTTTTTCATATTATAGTGTCATTATAATAGTGTCTATGTTCAAACCTTAGGTAGTAATTTTTACGTAGATTTGATAGGCCAAATGGATTCAAGGACCCTAAAAGCACTCATTTATAATGAGTTTAGCAATCCACAATTGCTAAAAGATGACCCTTACACTACACGCACGACACTCAATGCATGACGCATAACACAAGTTGATGTCACACGTGTGCTTGTTGAGAAGGTCTTCGGTGATGCATCATCTAAGACTAAATGTTACAGCATTTTTAACAAATATTCTTTAAGAAAAAGGAGGAGGCAACATTTAGGCTAGTCAAAACCATGCCCACACATATAGGTAGTGCATATAGGGGCGTGGAAGTAAAATTTTCTATTTTTGATTAAAGACCATTTCACATATAAACAAGAAATTTTTAACTAAGAAAAATATTTTTCTTGAATTAATTTTGATAAATGAATACTTATATTTTTTAGATGTTAAAAGTTTTAAAAAATTAATATATATATATATATATATATATATATATATATTATGTAATGATTAATATTTGTTTTTCTATAGTTATTGCAAAATATAATGGGTTTTTCTTAATACTCTCTAAAGAATTGGGATGCTAGAATACGCTAAAAAGGTTAATGGCATGTTAGCTGAGTTAGCAAATTTATTACTAGAGAGGCACTTGTATTGCTAGTGAATCATATTATAATTGTGAATGAGAAAAATACAAGAGATTGCCTAGGAAGGAACCTTGATTACTAATCATCCCATATTTATGACATTGAAAAATGCACTATTTATGTATGTTCATAAAGAGTTACTTGATACTCTTTGCAATAATGAGAAAGATTATAAGCACCGTGGGAGTGACAATGATGAAATTTGTTCATGCTTAATTCTAGTGAATAAGGGTATTAGGAAGACTCATAGTCATTTTATAGGTGTTTTTTTTTCCTATGATGGAAAAGCAAAGTTAAATATGTCCATTCTAATTCCTAGAGCTGATTATGAGCTGCCTCAAAGTGTCCATGATAATCTTAATACTTCAATTCCAATTATGAGGTAGTTCTTTAGGGTTGGACTCTTTGGCATTTAAATAATGTCGGTTTAGGATGTAATTTTTTTCAGGTATTTCTGCTATTTATATTTTCTTATGAGAACAATATGCATATGTTTGTTGTTTGCTTATGAAAACTAGGTTATGTAAATATTTCCCTTGGTTAATGTTTGTCTAAATATGCATGTTTGCATCAATAATAACCTCTAACTATGTTTGCGTCAATAATAACCTCTAGCATTTATAATTGATATTATGTTATTCAATACATAATTGGATAAATGCAATGTTTAGTGGTATGTAAAGAGTAACATAATGAATCACCTTAACATTGTGAATCTTGCACAACCAAATAAATTAATAATAGTTAAACATATAGAAATAGATGGTTATTGTGAAATTTGGAGAGCTTTTGTTCTATCCTATGTAAGTAATCATTATTATATTGCTTTGAAAAGTCATGACAAAATGAATGTGTGATATGTTTTTATTTAGTGCATGTTTAGGTCTTTTCTTTGTGAAAATGTCATATGCTAGTAAGAACATTGTACATGAGGTAAACAAAAGTGAAAAGCTCAATGGAGACAATTATGAAATCTCTAGCATGAAAATCTAGTATGTCCTAGAAGAGAAAGAGATTTTGAACGTCTTAAATAATGTCTTCGATGAGCCTAAGCAAGGCATTACAACTAAGTATAAGCAAGACCAAGCTAAAGTGATATTATGAGGGACTTCAAAAAAATTCTAATATATGTATTACATGACATAGCAGTATACAAAAATGATATTATGAGTACATTACGTAACAGTATACAAAAATGATATTATGAGGGAGTTCAAAAAGCATGAGATTTCCATGTAAATGTATGAGGCATTAAACCTAAAGATTTGTGGAACTTCTGCTACCAAGCTAAGAAAACTCATTGTCAAATTTGTATTTTGTTAAGCCAGGTCAGGATGACAAATTAAAGGGAGAGGTGTGAATTAGATACTTCTAAAAACTTGAACTTCCTCTAAAGCGTTTGCTTCAAATGCACAATGAGAAAATCTCACCTTTCTTTTATTCATTTTTTTTTTAAAAAAATATAGAGAATATAGGAAAGACAAAGATTTATAGAGGTTCATATATAATCTTCCCTACATCCTATTATTAAGAATCCACTTAAATCTTTTGTTATTATATGCTCTTGAGCTAACTTATTGGAAAATTATGTACTAGATGATATTCATGTAATATGTGTTGAATATCATAAAGGCTTTAGATAATGCTTAAGATAAAGTTCATAGAATGCATATGCTTTATTAAGATAGCTTGGGATATCCATTATATTGAAATATCATTTCTAAAAGTTCTTAGTTAATGTACTATTAAGATTGGTAAAATACCTCATGTACAGTCACCATGCTCCTTCACCCTTCTTGCAGCCACCCATGTGAGTTTTGTTGACTTCTTTTTGTCTTGTGATTATTTCATTACTTGTTGTTTTATTGTTCTAACAATGCTTGTGTGCAGATCCCTCACATTGAGGTGGAGCACTTTGTAGATGTGATCGCATGCTTAATAAGACCTACACCTAGCATACTCATGAGTTATAGGTAAACATAATATTATTGAATATATGCATGCATATATGTTTGTATGTGCATATCATAACCATCCTAATTCTTTGTCTATTTCTATTTTTAAGAGTAAATTAGTAGAAAGGATCAAGTGCTTAAGGTAATTTACATCAAACTCACTGACCTACAGGCTAGCTTGGAGTCATCAACCATAGAGAAGTTTGAGGAGGAGGAGGAGGATTTAGAGACTATCGTCTGCCCTTTGTTGCTTCATGTCTTTTCTTTTTTCTTATAGTAGTTTATGGATACATCTGTACATTCGTTGGATTATTTGAATAGTGTTTGGCATGGTTTGTCCCCTTTTTGTCTACTTCCAATTTTTGGATGCTCAGCCTTAGGGACTTGATTCTGTCATTTGCACATTGATTGTTCCATTTATGATAGATGATATTTTCCACCATTTTGTGTTCATTTGAATTGATGATGTGATTATAACATTTATTATTCCTTTATGCTTGTTGGAAATAGCCATGACATCGAACCTTAAAGATCAAAGCCCCTCACACTAGTGCCTTAATTTAGTGGTTTGTACAAACCAACATGTTGTTTGTACAAAAAATTTTGCAAGTTTTGTACAGACAATTGTACCGTTCATAGTTGTCAAGTATTATTTTTGTCTCTTTTCAACTTCTTTCACCTCGATTTCTATGCCTTCAACAATTACATTTCACCTTCCTATCATGGCTAAAACATTTATAAGGTCTCTCCATGCCTCTGGTTGCTCCTTTCTTCCTTAGAAAGGTTTTAAAGCCTTTTGATATCTCTCATATGTAAGACTTGACCCTAAATTTCTTTAGGCAACTGTTAGGCTTAATTTATTCATAGTATTTTGATGAGTTTTGAGCTTGATTTAATGTAATTCTATGATAAAATTAACTTATTTTGAGTGTATTTATGTTATTTCCAACATTTTGATGCTTTGTAGGTGTTTTAGCAAGTTTAGAGTGAAATTGGACAAAAGCGGGCAAAATTGGCAATTGGCAACTTTAGGGACCAAATAAGAATTTTTATTATGGGAAGAGCAATCATTGACTGTCGTACTTATGATAAAAGTCATAAGCTATGACTTTTTTAGGAAAAATGGGTTATTGTGCTTGCGACATAAATGATTCAAGTCTTACTTGTTAGCCTTTATTTTAGCTCTTTTGAAGGAGTATTAAAGGGAAACACTTAAGGTTTTTTATTAAAGAGGAAGAGAAAAGCAAAAAGGAATCTTTTAAACACTCAAAAGAGGTATTTTAAAGGAAGAAAACAAGGGAAATAAGGCTTCATTTCAAGATTTTGATCAAGAGTTTAAGAGATCAATTGATTAATGAAGAAGAAAAAGAAAAGATTCTTCAAGCAAGTTTAGAGATTTCATCTTTCCTTCTCTTTATTCTTTATTCCTTTGTTCAAGATGATGCTTTTACTATTAAATTTATATTGTTTTGTTACTATGTTATGCTAGATCTTTTATCTAGGAACTTGATGTAGTCATGTAAGAGAGTGATTGGATTTATGATTTTAATGACTCTGTTGGGATTTTGTTCTTTTGTTAGTAAATGATTTTGAACCTAATGCTTGTAATTGCATGGCCATCAATTGCATGATTTATGTTTCATTTATAAAAAAAGACACTATAAATTGAAATAGACCTAATATCAATTCTTTTAAGTTAATTGTCAAGTAAAGATACGTATTTAACCTATTGCTACAAAGATTGCTAAAGGTAAATGAGTGATTATGTTTCTAGTTCATATTGTGAGATGGTTCTATGAATTAGAATTACAAAGTTAAGTGACTACTTAAAAGAGAAGACTTAATCACTATAGAGACAATTGATAATTGCAATGCTTAATTTAATATGTCATTAAGAGTAATGATTTCATGACTTTCCATCGGTGAGATCAAGCGTCCTAGGTTGTTTATCAAAAGGTTTTCTTTCTCATTACTTTTGTCTTTTTTCCATTGTTAATTAAATTAGTTTATTTTCATTGCAATAGTAGTTTTACTTAAGATATCAAGTTATTATTATTTTAGATAAAAATAGAATCATCATATTTTAATACTTATTGCCCTTATCTCCATGGGACGATATCCACACTCATGTATCCGCTATTATTACTTGAACGATCGATGTACTTGTAGCCATTAGCAAGTTAAATCTTGTCAAAGGGAGACTTAAAAAGAGAGTATAAGTCTACTTTTAGGTATTCAAGAAACTAGTGTTATTGCTGGAGACACGATGTTTTAATATTGAAAGCTTTAATTCAATTCTTAATCTAAAATTCTGCTTTATCGATCTTATGTGCTAATAAGTAGGAATTCTGTGCTCGACTATTCATCAGTCACCTTGACATATCTTCATAAGTCCATGCAAAAACCTTTTGGTATTTCTTGAGAAACTGTTTGAATCTTTTCCATTCTTTAGGCATGATGTCAAAAGCGATTAGCAAGATTTTTAGATTTTCTTACATGCCAAGGTTAAATCCAACGGTATGTATAAAACTAATATTAAATATGCTCATGAAAGATTACATGTCATGCATAGTACCATCAGAACAAACATCACACAAGTAAGTAAACTCATCATTCATTGCCTTAAATTTTGAAATGAATACATGGTCATCCTTAATTAAGCTAAAGACAAAAACATCAGAAAGATCAAGGATAGAGGATTCTTTAAGAGGTGCCTTTGGGGTCTTTTTAGTAATAACCTTCTCTTGATTCTTCCCTTTTTCACCCATTTCTTCACTAACCACTTTGGTGATATCCTTCAAGCTATCAGTAAATTGCTCAAAATTAACCTTATTCTCCTTCTTAATGCTAGCCATGGCTTCTAAAACTACCTCAAACTCTTACTTTATCTAGTCAGTGCCTAATTTGATCTTTAAGAAACTTTCCTATAATGCCATTCCATCTATCTCGGCTTTTTTAGTCTTTAGTGATTGACCTTGTGTTTCCTTACTCTTCATATCCTCAATGGAATTGGCAATCATGCTCTCATTATATGCTAGGTTGATCCCCATATATTTTCCTTCAGCATAGCTACCTGGTTCATTTGGTCCCCATTTTGGATCCTTATAAGGTGTGACTGGTTCAACATGTTTCTTTCGAATCGACTTACCTATCTCCCATATTTGTTGTTATAACAACTATTGTTGAAACAACCTATCCCACTTTTCCTCAGGAATTTTCTTCTTATTCTTCTATGGACAACTGATCTGTAGGCCATGCAAGATTAAAAAGGGATATTTTTCTTCATCTTCCTTAACTTTTATAAGCTTCTTGCCTTTTCTTTTCTTTTTTCCCTTATGGTCTTCCACTTCAAATGAATTTTGATAGTTCTAGTACTCGAACTCCACATCCTAAAGTTAAATCTATGCCTTCTCTAAATCATCAAATGACTCAATTTTTACTTTTCTCCTTTAATTTCCTCGATTACTTCTCTTTCCTTTACAAAGAAATCTAACAATTACCTTTAGAGATATCTATCCATCACCCTTTTATAATTTCCATGTTAACCCAAACTAGCCCTTGTAGTTTGAGTAGGGATGTTCAAAAGTTCAGGCATACTCGTAGAATCTTGCTTAGCCCCTATCTTGAAATGAAATTCATACCCCTTTTGATGCTAGCCACTTTTGAATCTACCCAATTATCTATGACCCCAGAAACTTAAAAGCCTATAAGGTAAGGAATTACTATGCATAATGTAGATACCCTTTCTCCCACTTCAGCACAAATGGTAACTATCTCTCCTTTATATGAAAATTTTACTTTTTGGTGTAGTATAGATGACATTCTTACCAAAGGATGGTACCACGACCTTTCCGATAATAATAAGAATGTCACTAGTATGTCCAAGATTATGAATTCTACCATGGCTTCCATAATTCTTATCTTCACTACACTCTTAAAGACCCTCATAATATGTCTCTTGCTATCATCATAAGCTCAGATAATGCTCCTCTCAAATTCCTTCGATTCTGCCACAAACATCCTAAACTTTAACAACAATTTCAAGGGGAATATATTAATTCTCACTCCGTCATCCACCATTACACATGGTATATGCCTTCCCTTCATCTCGGCTCTAATAAATAATGCCATATTATGATCTTTTCCCTCAGGAGGCAAATCCTTATAAAAAAAGGTTATCTTCCATTTACTTGAGTTTATTATAAAAGCCATAGCTTATATAAGAGATGCTTCCTTGGAAATAACTAGGTTAGACAACCTCCATCATAGTCTTCTTAGGCTCCTTTAGGTTCTTTGGGGCCTCCCTATCGGGATAATACTTCTTGCTTCTTGTCACATGGCTAACCTACTTCTCCTCATTCTCTTTATCACTTTCTCTTAGATGCTGATAATCTTTTTCCTCTTGGCCTCCTCCACTTTCTCATTAAAGCTCTCCTAAGGGTTAATGATGTAAGCAACAACTATAAACTTTATAGGTGACATCTTTTTGATTGTGGCCATAATAATCTACTGGAGAATTCTATAATAGATCATGAAAGTCCCTTGGTTTAGAGGTAGGACATTGTGAAAGTTCAAGAGAGGATTCCCTTTAACGCTTAGCCTCCCAAAATTAGGTAGAACTATCACCTTGGAGTCAATGAAGTCTTGAATTTCATGCCTCAATTTAAAATAGTCATCAGTAATATGTTTGGCCCTTTAGTGATAAGCACAATTGGCATTAGTATCGTATCCCCTTGTCAATTTCTACATTCTTGTCTAGTATCACTATTATACTTCCTACCTCCTTAGCCATTTTACTTTTATGATACTTTTTTATACCAAACAAATCATCATTAATAACCACATGAGGGGGAATGTTATAGATAATTTCCCTTTATTAGTTGTAACATCCCTATCCCTATTCATTGGCATTATCACATGAATATATTCATTGCACAAATGATATGAAATCACATATGAGCATATGCATAAGATAAATAATCATTTAGAAGCACCATTGCATTTGGGATACTTGAACATATATGCAGTGTTTGCATAGTTAAATGACAAATTATTTCATGTTGTGTGCTTATTATAGCATCATAAATAATGGTGTTTGAGAGCTCATCTAAAAGTATAAGGAGCATCTAGGAATTAGGAGATGGATGGAAGTGCTTAATGAGTGAAGAA
>CATIWR010082417.1:0-16540 GCA_949677035.1 Omphalea diandra
CCACTTGCATGGATCATACCATAACTACATACCAAGCATTCATAATCATTTTGACATACTTATAACCATGTATGTATCAAATTCTAGGATCTCAAAACTTTGAGGAAGCCCTAGAGAGAGAACCAAACCTACCGTAAAGGTTGGTAACATCAAAAGGTGAGTAAAAACCATAATTGGATTCAATGGGTGTATGTGATAATTATATGATATGATTATGTTCTATTACATATATATATGATTGAATTGTTACATGTTACATGAAAATATAAGTCAAGTGAGAATGATTGAATTATTACATGTTACATGTAAATAATATGATTATGTTCTATTACATGTATATATGATTGAATTATTGCATGTTACATGGGAATACAGGCCAAGTGAGAATCAAATGCTCTTAACGATTACTTGGCATATCATTTGTGAATAAGCACTTGCATATGGAACTAAAAGGGTGTTGTGACCGACTTGTCAAACACTTGTAAATCACAGGAAGATGGACCAATAAGTCCCAAATCTTTTGTCAAATGAATTACAGGAAGATGGACCAATAGGTCCCAAATCATATGTTACATGAATCACATGAATATCCCGGGAGCAATGTTTGTCTTGCTCAGTCACGACAAAAATAAAGCTATTGCATTTGCACTTGCATAGTTAATTGTTATACTTGCAATGTATCTTGATAATATTTGATTATGCATTATGCCATGAGAATTTGATTATTGTTTTTATTCACTGAGTCGCAACTAACCAAATCGCAATTTTTTTTCAGATACTGAAGAATAGGAATTGGACACATTGATGCTTTGAGTTTTACATTGAGACATATGGACCATAGGTCATCGGTTGAATCCCAACTCTCTCTCTCCTTGTGTCATATACATATATATACATCAAATACATGTTGGATTGTGTGTAGGATGGATAAAACCTTTATGCATATGTATTTTGGACATGAATGATATGAGTTTTGTAAAACGAATATGGTTATTACAGTTATTGGTATCAGAGTAGTATAAGTTTTGTAAATGAAAAGGTCATTACAATGAATGTCATTCCAATAGTTAACATGGTGGTTCATGTTGTTACCAACAATGAGTTACTATCCCTTATGGATGATTTCTTAAGCTACAAATCTTGACACCTAAGGAGCACATTTCAAAGGCAACATTTCGATATCCATGCACAATTAGGACATTTAAATGGTTGGTCATATCCTTTAGCTTCACAAATGTTGGAGCTACATACCAAAGGGCAATGGATGTAATTTTTCATGTTATAATTAACCACCATATGAAAAATCTACATTGTTGACATTATGGTAAAATAATAAAAAAAAGGTAAAGATCATATGGAGTAATTAAGAAAGAGCCTTTAAAGGACAAAAGAGCATAAAATCAAGTTAAATACACTTACATGCTCATTTTGGAGTGTTATAATTCCTAGGGTTCTTAGTACACTAGAGAGGTGTAAAAGTTAGAGCATTAGAAAATAAAAAGGATCTTCAAAGGTTCTTAGGTTAGGTAAATTTATTTAAAGAGATTTATCTCTAACTTAGCCAAAAAAAAAAAAGCTAAGGTGCTCTTAAATCTCTTAAAGCTAAAGCAATTTGAGGGATTTAAGTGGGAGAAGCATCACTAAGAGGTATTTGATAAAATAAAAATAAAGCCACCAATCTTGATACCATCAAGAGATGGAGTCCTACTTAAACGATACATTTTGACTTTAAATGAGTCCATAGGATATTTGCTAGCACAAAGCAATTTAATGGACCATAAATAGGTTGCATACTATTTGGGTATACTATTAACGCTATAAAGGTTATGTATTCTCCTATAAGAAAGCTGAGCTTAGCCTTTTACCTTATATGTATAAAGTTAAGGAATTATTTGATCAAGTTAAAAGTATATATAGTGTATCAAACTTATTTAATGAAATACATGTTCAATAGATCGTTAATTACTAAAAAGATTAGTAAGTGGTCTTTAGCGCTTACTAAGTTTGCCTTAATTTATTTTCCCTAAAAATCTATGAAAGGATAGACACCAATGAATTTCCTTAATGGCCATCCTTCCTTACAGTTGAGTATGGAGAAAGATCTTAACGTGTATAGGATTAAGAAATAACCATGGATTTTAAAGTTCGATGGATCATACATAAAGAAGTTAATTGGAGCTAAAATGGTAATTATGTCTCCAATAAGAGTAAAGGTTGATTTGTCCTTCAACTTAGCTTTTGAGTGTACAAATAACCAAGCTAAATATGAGGCTCTAATAATTGGTTTAGAGATTTTGTAAGAATTGGGAGCAGAAGAGGTGTCAATGATTAAGGATTTACAGTGAGTTCTTAAAGAATTAATAAAAGAGTATAAATGCAATAATATTTTATAGTCTCTTATTGTACCACTACCATTCAAATATATTCATTTAATGATATCTCATTTAGAGAAGCTAATTGGGAGGCTGATGAGCTAGATTAAATAGATTATGGGATAATGATGAGTAAGGAACTAACTTATAAATTATTATATAGAAAAGAGCTTATCCATCCATTGCATAAAAGGACATTAATATAGAGTCATTTACTAATGATGCACAAATGGCAAATGATTTGAGAGTTGGGTTAAAAAAATGTTTATAATGTGGAAACATAAAGTGCCCTATAGAATTAAAGTCTAAGCCTTGAATTTTTTTCCTTTTGAGGGAGAATTGTATAGAAAGGGTTTGATGGTTTGCTACTTAGATTCTTAGGATTTTCAGAAGCAATGGAAGTGGTAAAACAGGTTTATGAAAAGATGTATGGAGCTCATTAGGCAAGAATCAAAATGAGTTGGTTATTAAGGAAATATGGCTATTATTGGCCATTAATCCTAATAGATGATCAGTTATTCTAGAGGTTGCTAGCAATGTCAAAAGTAGAGAAACGTTCAAAGGGTTCCTACTTCAGAACTACATCCTATAATCAAGCGATGGCCTTTTTGATGTTGGGCCATTAACCTATTGGGAAAAAAATCCATCTAGCTTAACCTAAAGGCCATATTTTCATTACTATCGCTGCTGATTACTTCACTAAACGAGTGGAGGCATTTCCTTTAAAAAAGGTTAACTAAAAGGATGTCATAGAGTTCCCTAAGAAGTATATCATTCATAAGTTTAAGATCTTAAAGTCTATTACTATTGAATAAGGGACAATATTTATAGGATAAGAGATAAAGGATTTTTATAGAGGATTATGGTATCAAATTACTCAAATCTAACCCATTTCATGCATAAGAAAATGGGTAAGATAAAATGTTAAGTAAGATCCTTATTGGCAACCTATAACAAATGTTAGAAGAGAATCTTAGAGATTGGTGTAGGATCTTTGCACAGACTTAGGCTTAGAGGACTTCCAAACGATGCTCTATTAAGGTAAGTCACTTTTCATTAAACATTTGTCTATGATGTTATCTTACCTATGAAAGTTGTCATCCCTATTTTGAGAGTGGAAAGGTAAAATGGATTCATTCTAAATGCATACAACCAAACAATGCTTATGGAACTAGGACAAATGGATGAGGAAAAATTATAAGCTCTAAATCGTTTAGGTGATCTTGAAAAAAAAAGTATCTAGAGCTTACACCAAAAAAGTGAAGACAAAGAGCTTCAATGAAGGAGACTTGGTTTGAAACATTGTACTACTTTGAAAGTTAAAGATCGAATGGTCTCATAAATGAAAGGGTCTTTTAAAGGTGTATAAGGTACTTAATGAGAATGCATATCAAGTATCTAGTCTTAAGGAAAACCACAAAATAGATGTATTAATAGAAGCTTCTTGAAGAAATATTATTCCACTATGTGGGAATCATTAAAAAAAAAGTAGGAAAATTAATTTAAGTTGACTATATAACTACCTTAATGAGTTTCCTAAGCTTTAATTTAGGAAATGTTGTGACCTAGTGTTTAAATTTATTGCCATTTTAATGGTTGAAATTTCCTTTCTTACATAAGTAGGATATCTTCTAATAAAAGAATGTTGGCTTAGTAGTCATGTTCCTAATAATAGAGAGAAGGTCTAGTTACCACTTGAAAAGTAAAAACAAAATTACTAGCCAACATATCTTCTAAACTATTTAGGATAAGCTCGACATACCTTTTCCTCCATCATATATCAATGGCACAAATATCTTATTGCCTAACCTCAACCACCAGACAAGAAAGAGAAAGATGTTTTTCAACTAAAGCTACAACCCATGCCATGATGACATTTTTACCATTCAAAATAGGCAAAGAGGCAGGATTAAAATAAGGGATCACTTGATGAACACCAAACTATCGACTCCATAAGTAAGGTAAGTAACATACATGTTAAGGGGAGTAATATAAGGAGTTGAGGTAAATGAAAAAGAACCACCAATAATTTACCAGTGGTATAATAATAAAAGAGCTTTGTCCTTAGATCAAGCATACTATCAAAATCAGAAGTTAGGAAATGGAACCACTGAGGCCCATGCTTTTCCTCATATGTGTCTAATCAAATATTTAGTTGATTAAGAGATATATCTCTCTTAAGAAATGGAAGAATTTAAAAGCCTTAACCATAACATAGAAAAAGGAGCAAGCCATCAATTGAGGACTAAGAAATAACTAAGTATAGCTTTTCATATTCTTTGTTAAAGTAGGGAAATAGGTGAACAACTAAATTTGCACTATCCATAAGTCATTGCCAATTTTGAAGATGGGGAATCTATGACACATGTCTAAAGAGCTTGATATGTGGAAGCTAATAACATAGTCCTTAAGGCAAACAAGTGCCTAGTCGCAGGTGCTTTCAAATAAAGGAAAATAGACAATAGAAGGATTATTAGATGAGGTACAAAAATATACTTGCAAATGAGAACCTATAGAAATTTAATTAGCTCATCTTTACTAGGTCAGCTGGTATGCTTGCACCACTACTGAACAATAGCAAAATGAGAGGATTGGTTAATAGATGCCATGTTCATATGAGGTAGAGAAGTCTCCTTAGGATTTAGCAAGAAAGAAGCCTATTGTCTTATGATGGGTAAACCAGTGACGAACAATATATCTTGTAAAGTCAGAGAAGAAGGACTAAATAGAAACATAAAGGACTTCAATAAAGGCAACTAGAGTATCAAAGTAGCACACATAACAAACCCTGCTCTATATAAATGTGAATCTAGCTTAGCTTAACCAACTCAAAAAACCTTATTATTCATTGCTCATCTTAAAAATATGGAGAAAGCCTTTAAACTAAAGTACACCAATCATTTGATGAACTAGGCTAAGCCTTTACTTCTCCCAAAGATTCGAGGTCCTTAAAGTGCACATCAAACAATAATTCCCTATTTTCCATTAGAAGGTAAGGTAAAGCAAGAGGATCAGAATATGGTTGACCCAAGTTAAGGAGGAAGCCATCTTTCTCTCTAACAGTTGAAGGGGAATATTTATCTGGGTAAGACCTATCAATGTGAAAAATTATTTTAAAAGTTAAAATTAGAAGGGATTTTTAGAGAAATTGAGGTGTTATAGGTGAATTACCTAAATGAAAGAAGGGAGTTGTGCAACCTTTACGGACAACTTGATAGGTGACAGAGTAAAATAATAAGAGTAACCTAAAATTGAAATAAGGAATGAACTAACAAAGAAAGGAGAGGCATTTCATTAGCTAATTAACTTAAGTACTTTAGGTTAAGGGTTACCCTTAAAGGTCAATTTATGAAGGGAAACTTTCTTAACGTATGGAAGGGATCACTTATGGTGGTGATGATAAGGAACAAGAAATCGACCAAACTATAAAAATTAGAGAAGATGTAAATTTTCCTGTGGAGTAAGCAGTTCAATAGAAACTTCTTCCTATGGAAGGGAGAGATAAGAGTAGATGAGAAGAATCCATAATAAGAGTTTATGTAAACAAAGGTACATGAATTTTATTTTTGGCAAGAACATATTTTTATATTTTATTTACATGACATCCAAATAAAAAAAAATACATAATCTAAGCTCCTCAAAGGTGAGAATCAAACTAAAATTCACGAGATTCAGCTCCACCAAATTTTTTTTACAAAAAAAATCCTAACCTACATTTTAAACCTAACACAAGGCCAAAATTTTTTCTTGAAATTTAGGCCATTATACCTCAATCATTCATTTTTAAATAAAATCCATCACTCTTGAATGTACAGTAGAAGGTAAAATCTCTAAGCCAATTTATAAAAGAAGTTCGCCTCATACTGTTCTATTAAAAATGCTTAAGTAAATTTTGGCTTAAGAATTAAATTTCTAGGCTTAAATATAGGATTTATTTCCTTGTGGTAAAGTTCTTCATCCTCATGGCTATTAAGTTGAAGGAAATACAATTATATGTTGAAAATGACTAATTTATAGCCATTTCAATATCACCCATCTTAGGCAAACCCATAAATTATGAAAGTTAGCTCAAAGTGAAACCACAAGAATTACTACCAGTGAAATATTTAAAGTGTAAAATAGAAAATGTTAACATAAAAGTCTAAAAATATAATTTTTAGGATGTCAAAATTATTCATGTTCTTTAAGTATTTTCTGTGTTAAAATCCTTTAAGTGGAGATACATGAATCCAAATGTCGAGGGATTTAGAAAAGCTTAAAAACAAAAATCCTTATTATTAAAATGATGGTTCTATCAATAACTTGTTACTCAAAGGTTGCCAAGTTAATATTCATAAAATTGGCTTTATGGACATTAAGGAAAAATTAAAATTGGCTATACAAATATGTTAGATTTGATCTAAAATTGCAAAGACAGTTTTTTTTTTTTTTTTTGCCAAATAGAATCATCAAGGCTTTTAATTAATTAAATGGATTAATCAAATTAATTTTCACTACCTAAAGTCACAAATGCTATACAAGTCAAGTGAGATCCCTCAGCAAATTAGTTCAAGATGACTATGAAATATAAATTGGGAAAATTATAATGAAATTTTTTTTTTTTTTTTTGCAATAAGCATTATCCAAGAAAATTATTATCCCAAAATTATTGTGTTTTAAGCTAATTCACCTCAACATAATGTTTTACTACTAAGAGCCAATTTTGTTACTGAACTAATTCTAAATTTTGTTAAATTAGAGAATCAAGCTAATTCATTAACATTTTGAATGGAAATTATATTTAGAATTAGCAATATCAACAAGCCCATCCAAACTAAACATTTTAGAACAAAAATCATACCTTTCTTGAACCTTTTTCTTTGGTAAACCTTAATTTAGTCCTTATATAGTGGTGCATAAACCTCCTAAAATCAAGGTCTCTTTGGTGTAGAAGAAGACCAAAAAAAAAAAGCATGGAGCTAATAGAGGATAAAACAAGCTTGGAGCTCTAATGACTCCCTCCATAGGTGTTGTTAATGATGACGCCAAATAAAGAGGAGGCTGATTTTGGTTCCTTTCCTTTGAGAGGCCAAATGAATCAAAGAAGGGGTAGAGTTAATGGTGACCAATTGGGACCTTGGTGTTAGTGGTGGCTTTGGTGGAGAAGTGATAATGGTGCCAATTATGACACCCTCCTTAGAATTTGATGAAAAAGCCAAATTAAAAGAGGAAGAAAAGGAGTCAGTACCAACGAAAGAGGGTTTTCCATCGAGTGAGTGAGGGCAACAACTTAAGAGGAGGTTAGTCTCCTTTTGTGGTAGTGGTGATGGAACCTGCAAATAAAGATGGTGGTTTAAAAAAAGTTTAATCCTCTCTTGTGGCTATAACAATGGAACAAAGAGAAGAAGGTGAAACTGGTATTGAAGTGGCTCCTCCAAGGTGCCAATTGAGCCAAAGAGATGGATGACTTAGGTTTGTTTCCTTTAGTTCTAGCTTAAGCGAATGGGTATGGAATGTGAATGGGCAGTGTTTGGTTAGGTTTTAATGGATGGGTAAGGTGATTTTGAATGGAACTCTTAGTTTTTTTTTCTTTTTTTTTTTTTAAAAAAAGAAACTATGAAGATATTTATACTTAAATGTTTGATTTGTTTATATTTGAGGATTTTCTTTAAAAGTTACTTATAGAGAAATTAAAGGTATCGATTGGGAGATTTGAAATTATTTTTATTTTATTGATATTTGAAATGGATTTTTAGTTAGGAAATTTGAAAAAAGATTTGGGGATGGTAAAAAGAAGGATGAAGGTTGTAAGGAATAAGAAGAAGATAAAAATGAAGAATTTGATTAAGAAAGAAAATGAAAAGTTGAATTTATTGAGGATTTTTATAAATTTTCTTTAATATCTTGATTCTCTTTAATTCTTTTTGTATCAAATTTTAGATCTTAGGATACAAGTCCGAAGTCGAAAATCACTGAATTTTTTCCTTAAGATGCAAGGGGAAACATTAAAAGAAGAGAAACAAGGCTTTAAGAGACCTTGGGACCTTGGAGAAGCCTAAAACCAAGCCAAAAATCAAGTCAAAACACAAAATAAAATCTAAGAAACATCTTGCTTAGAGGGATTTATAGCCCACCGAAAATAGGGATGTACAACCCACCTAAAACAAGGATATACAGCCCACCCAAAATAAGGATGTACAGCCCTACCTTAACCCTAATACTCAACCTTTTGGAATTAGTCTCCTTTTTAGCCCTAGGGCTATACAACCCTAAAATATGGATATACAACCCATTCTTGGTTGTACAACCCACATGTAAATCCTAATTCCAGTACATTCTTCTCATTCTCTATGATTAGATGCATCCATGGTGTAACCAAAACTATTTTTGGCACTGTGCACTCACCCAAAACTTATAAATACCCCCTCCCCGATTTTTGAAGAGAGAGAAAGGCTTGGAAACCCTAAGGTTACTATATAGAAATTACTTCTCAAACCTAAACATAGAAAATCTAAGCCTTAAACTCACCCTATCCATTCCAAGGTAGAACCAAGTCTTTTACTTTCTTGTTTGTGCATTCCTCTAGCATCTTTGGAGGATATTGAATTTACCATTGTGCTTTTGAGGGCAAAGATATCACTGGAAAACACTTAAGAACCCTTTCCCCTTTTATCCCCTTTCTATCTCATTTTTTATTTTTGAAACCCATAAAATAAGGGTTATACAACCTTGTTGGTCAACTATATAACTTTTTTCCTAAGCTGCACAACCCTTATCCATGGTTGTGTAACCCTGGTTTCCTACAACACAGCAACAAATGATCTCTTTCTTTCTTTCAGATTTTTTTCTTTTTACTGTATTTTTGGAATGTTTGGTGACTTTAATGATAGAATAGGGTAAGGTCTAATGACCAAGGACCCTTATTTATTTCAAAATGGAGTTTTATTGGTTTTTAAAATGACTTTTTATGTTTTTCCCATTTAAGGATACTTTTATGTTTTCTCTTTTGATCATAAAAATTATGTTTATTTTTTGTTTTATTTTGTTAGAGTGAGGTAATGATCAAGTGAGGAATTTAAGTTTCCTTTGACCTTGATAGCCCTCTTTGTGCTAGAGTTCATGTGCTAGCCAGGTGAATAGTGTCTTCTTGGTTCTTTGATTTTTTAGTTTGGTATGGGCATTCTAACTTCTATAATGTTAGGTTCTGCCCTAAATGTTTTAGCTTTGTATGAGCAAGATGAAGGAGGGTTCAATAACCCTAGGACTTTATTTAGGTAAATCTTTGCCTCAAAGTTATCCAATGCCCTCCAAATGCCTAGTATTATGAGTATGTGTTCATTTCCTTCCTTCTATTCATGATTCTCACATTTGTACATGTGTGTTGCAAGATGTATATTTTGGTTTATGATGGTAAAATGTGATGACTATAGACTTATAAACATGTTAGTTTCCTTAACTATGGAGTTATGGTATGGCAATCATCATGGACCTTACTTGCCTTTCTACGTTTACTTTAGGTTTTTTTTTTTTTTTACTTATTTGCTTTCATGTTAATTCATTACTAACTTATTTATTCCTTTGGGCATCGATGTGATTGTTTAGGATAAGACCATGAAATTGGGCTTTGTCCTTTTCCATTATTGATAATCATTAGTGAATGGATGAATGCATGCTTACCCATGTCATGAATTCATGATCCCCATCCCCTCTTATGAATGTTATATGTGGATGAGATGCATAAAACCCCTCCTTTAGTAATAGTGCGTGACCCCGTCCCCGTAGTTTGATGACTTGATTTTTTTAGATGGATTGTGCTTAGATGTATGTCTAGGGGTGTTAATTGTACTAATCAATAACTCAACTAAAATATTAAAAGTGAACCAAAGAAGCTTAGAGGCCAGATCCCAATATTTTAGCAGTTTGGGGAGCCTAACCTTTTTTCTAAGTCATACCCAATTTTCGAACCCAATCTCTGATGGGATAAGATGAAATGAGCCTTCTAATTGACTTAGATTAGGTTCAGATTTTGCCTTACCCAAACTCTTATCCCAACCAAAGTCGAGTGACAACTCCATATTTCTTTTTACTAATGTATTATCCCACTTTTAGTCCCTCGATGATCACCATTTTGTACTAAGGGCTTAGGAAATTGCACTAGGCCTAAAAGGATCCCCAATGGTCCAATCACATGTCACACCTTAGGGTCACAATCAATAAAGAGACCTTCGTCCTCCTGATCCCCATTCATAGATAAAAGGATGGAGTCGCAAGCAAGTCCACTCGATCGAGCAAAACTGTAAAATGTTTGAGGCGCAACCACGAAAATTTTGAGGTGCTCACACTTTCTTGACTCCAATACCATTCATCATAGGATGAGAATTGAACCTGAGCTTGAAATTTTTATGCATGGAGAAAGATGGAAAAGAAACATAAAGTGCTCTTGCTTAGGATTTACATATGAGGAACCTTAGCCTTTATGCTAGGTTATTTATATACAAGGGGACATTTGTTTGCATCCAAATATAAATTTGATTAGCACAATTAATTTATAGAGATCAATTCAGTAATTTATAATGAATTAAATAAGTTTTATTTAGTAAAATTAAGTAAAAATTATTTAATATACATGAAAAATTAATGGCGGTTAGGAGAGTTAAAGGGGTATATGGAGCTAAGATTTTGCTAAAGTCTCATAAAATAGTTAATATTAGAGTATTACACCATTTAAGGATTGAAAGTTCTTTTTAAGGACATTATGGAGTCATGAACAAATTATTTATTTCTTGGAGACCTCATAAAAGTTGGCGTTTACTAGTAAAAAGATGAACGAATCATCCAACAACGCCAACAAACTCAATACTGCAAATTAAGCCAAAATTCTACAGCAATTATTTCGTCTTTTTGTTACATTTTCTTTTAAATTAAATTCAGTTTTTGTTATTTTTCCAGCTATATTGCCTACTTCTTATCAAGTAATTTCAATTTCTCATAGCATTCTAGATGTTTTGCTTTTAATTAATTTGATTAATAAACTCTTGTATATAATTTTCATTCAATTTTTTAGTGTTTTAGCTAGTATTCAAAGGAACTACGATAAAAAAAATTTAGAAATATATTATTGTTTTTTATTTAGAAGTTTACCCACAATTTCATATATTGTTGGTGTACCTCATTTACATGATATGCTTAATTTTTAATTTTTAAGTCAATAACTTATAATATGCATGTAGTTACATCTTTCAATTGTTCCTATTTTCATATTTTTTAACTAATATTGAATTTACAATGCACTAAAAGAAATCCACGTGCTACTCTCCATTTTTTTCCTCTTTTTTTAAAAAAATTTTTTATAAAAATTTTTTTATTTTATTCTTTATCATTTGTTTGCTCATATATTGAGATCTTTCAGTTTAACTAGACGTTCTCTTTTTTTTTTTAATTACATTTTTTTTCAAAGTTTTCTTAGCAAGCATCTTTCAGAACGCCAAATAAATATTTTTTTAATATTTTATATTTTGATATATCTTGTATGTTTGACATAGATATATATTATTTCTAATTCAATTTGAGTATTTGTACTGAATTTCATAATTCAATTCAATCTTGCTTCATAAAATGAGAATAATGACACTTGCATCGTTGCATTTAGGACACTTGAACATATATGTAGTGTTTGTATAGTTGCATGACAAATTGTTTTATGTTGTATGCTTATTATAGCATCATAAATAATGATATTATAGAGCTTATTTTAAAGTATAAAGAGCATCTAACAACTAAAAGATGGATGAAGGTGCTTAAGGAGTGAAAAAGATGAACTAAAAAAGGAAAGTGAACTTCCAACCAATAGGAATGAAACACCATGATTTTGTCTTGTTCCAATAGTCTTACAAGTGGAATTTTTTACCATTTAGGATCAGAATTAAGTGAGAGAGCTAAGGAAGAAAGAAAGAAAGGCAGAATAAGAAGAAGAAGAAGAAGAAGAAGAGGAAGAAGTGTGAGCTGCCTAGGAAAAAGTCCTAAAGTTTTCTAATTATGGGAAAATAGGTAAGTTAATTTATCTTCTTCTCAACTAAAATTAACCTCTCATGACATGTTAATCTTGCATGGTTAGTGAGAATTATGGAGTAATTGAGGTAGAGCTCTTGGATGGAAGTTGAAATTCAAGAGAATAAGAGTTGTTTGTGTTAGATTTTGGTATTGGAGCAGGATTTTGTACCCACAATTTTGTAACCCTAAAAGAGGAATTAGGAAAAGTAAAAAAAATGGAAGTTGTAGCTTTATATCCCATATAAATTCGTATGAAATAGTTCTTCTTGATTTGGTGTGTGTGAGGAGTTATGGCTTCTTCATTAGGGCTGGTTAATAACCAACCAAGATTACCTCAGTCTTTTTGTTTTCTTATATTTTGATTTCCTTATGTTCTGATTTTGAAAAAGTGTAAAACAAAAAAAATTGTAAGGTTATATCCCCTCTAAATACCTGTAAGCAATTTTGGTTTATTTATTGTGTGGAAAGAGATATGGCTCGTTGATTGAGACTGTCTCTGTACTCAGATGAAACCCTACCTTTTTTTTAATTCTATTTTTCAAGAATTTGATGGTCATAGATTCAGAATTTAGTAATGGTCCAAACTTGAAAGTTGTATATTTATCTCTTATATCTATACTTGTGAAATATTTTTGCCAAATCCATCATGGTTGTTGAGATATTATCCCTTCATCATGATTGTTTGTTAACATGCTACAAACCTGCTCACCCTGATATTGGTCCTTTATTTTGGTGACCTTATAGACTGAATTAGACAATGAGTAAAACATGAAAAATGTTCCTTTATATGCTTTATAATTGATGTTAGATTATTATTGCAATTGGATTTGTACAATTTGAGATAGACCCAAGAATGTAATACCTATTCAGACTAAGATGACATTGCAACAGGGCAAATTTTAAAAATTCACTACATTTTCTGTGTGTCTGATATTGGCCTAAAATTTGAATCTGTTGTATCATTATGTGTCTAGTTTGTTTGAAAAAAAAGAATCAAGTCATTTGGATAAGTACATCTAGAGTTATTGCCATGAGAGTGTAGCAAGCTCAAGCTGCCATATAAGGAAAATATGCATAAACACTAGGTCCACTTGCATGAATCATGCCACAGTTGCATACCAAGCATTCATAATCATTTTGACATACTTATAACCATGTATGTATCAAATGTTAGGATCTCAAAACTTTGAGGAAGTCCTAGAGAGAACCAAACCTACCATAAAGGTTAGTCACATCAAAAGGTGAGTAAAAATAATAATTAGATTCTAATGTGTATATGTGTGATAATTTTATGATGTGATTCAGTTCATTTACATGTATATGTGATTGAATTGTTACATTTTACATGTAAATACAAGTCAAGTGAGAATCATATATTTTTAATGATTACTTGGTAACCATTTGTGAATGAGCACTTGCACGTGGAACTAAAAGGAAGTTGTGACCAGCTTGTCAAACGCTTGCAAATCACGTGGAAGATGGACTAGTAGGTCCCATCAGCACATGTTATTAATCACATGGAAGATGGACTAATAGGTCCCATTGGCACATGTTATTGATCAAATGAATCACTTGTTATATGATGGCCAACAAAATCAAATGTCACTTGAATCACATGAATTCCCGGGAGCAGTGTTTGCCTTGCATGGTCACGATAAAAATTAATCTATTGCACTTGCACTTGCATAGTCAAATGGTATACTTGTAATGTATCTTGATGATATTTGATTATTGGCTATGACATAAGAATCTGATTATTATTTTTATTCATTGAGTCACGACTCACCAAATCACAATTATATTTTTTAGATACCGAAGAATAGGGATTGGACACTTTGGTGCTTAGAGTTTTACATTGAGACACATGGACCATAGGTTGTCAGTTGAATTCCAACTCTCTCTCTCTCTCTCTCCTTGTGTCATGTACATACATCTAGATAGGAACTAGCTTATAATCACTAGTCTTGACATTAGTTAACATATATGTACATTAAATACATGTTTGATTGTGTATGTATGATGAATAAAACCTTTATGTATATGTATTTTTAGACATGGATGCTATGAGTTTTGTAAATGAAAATGGTCATTACAGTTTTTGGTATCAGAGTAGGGATAGGTTCCATAGGGACATACATATGAATATGACATGACTTTGGCATTATTTTGCATTATCATATGACTTAGTCTTATTTGTCTATAGGGCATTAGTATAAGGTAGCCATGGTAGTACCCATGGCTCACCAAGGAGAGAGGAGTCAGCCGATTTGCATTCCATAAAGGCATCATGCCAACCATTAAGAGATCAACATATTGACAGAGTTAGATCTCCCATACATTCTCATGCATAACACATATCTCATAGTCAACCACAACATAGAATTGGTGAACCAACAATGCAGGGTACAAAAATTCAAAAATATCTCATAGTCAACCACAACATAGAATTGGTGAACCAACAGTGCAGGGTACAAAAATTCAAAAAGAGAAAAGGTATGATAAATTAAGAAAATAGGGTGCAGTTGACTTCAGTAGTACCATAAATCCCTCAGTAGCAGAGACATGGCTAAAAGAACACAAAGAGTTTTGAACTTGATTAAATGCACACCAGAAGAAAAGTTTGATTATGCAGTGTTACTATTACAGGGGGATGCATATGATTGGTGGGAAACCATTCCAGAGAGTGATGCCCAGCCTTCAGTGCTTACATGAGATGACTTTTTTCATGAGTTCAATAACAATTACATGCCAAAAGTATATAAAGATGATAAAAGAATAGAATTTGTTAACCTAAAGTAGGGACAGATGACTATAGCCGAATATGAGGTAAAATTCAATCAATTATCTCATTATGTGTCCTTCATAGGAGTCACCGATAAAGACAAATGTCAACAATTTGAAGAGGGACTGAGATATGAGATTAGAAGTAAGATCACAGCTACAAATCTTGAAAGTTATACCAAACTAAAAGCTACTGCAATCAGGGTGGAAAGATTAGAAAAAGAAATGATAGAGCAATAAGTAAAAAGAGGGCCTACTGAGTTTATGGGGGATTTTAATAGAAAGAAAGGTAAACGTGGAGATTATATGCCATCACAGCCTAGTGCTAGGGGTTGTTACTCTAGCTATAAAGGCAGAGGATTCGAATTTTTGTCTTATGCAGGTAGAGGTCAAGGTCAAGTTATGCAACAATGACTCTCATGTGTACTTTGTGGCAGGCAACATATGGGTGAATGTAGAAAATTGACTGGGGGGGTGCTACTTTTGTGGGTTTCTTAATCATATGCTTAGAGATTGTCTTAAAAAATCTAGAATGTTAGAGGGAGGCAGAGGCAGAGTTAGAGCTACATCAGAGCCCACAGTTGAAGTTTCAAAGGTGAGTGGAGTTGGAGTATCATTTGGTAAAGGCAAAGACAGAGGTCGAACAATAACAATTGGCCAAGGTATGAGCATATCAGAAGGTTAGAATTCTAGATCCCTAGCATATGCCAGAGTATTTTCCATGACTAGGTAAGCAGCTATTGCTGCTCCAGAAGTAATCACTGGTAAACTTTTTCTCTATGATTTAGAAGTCAATGCATTAATTGATCCTGGCTCCACACATTCATTCATTTCATTGAACATGGCATCACAATTATGTAGTAAGCATCAACCTTTAGGTTTTGATCTATGTGTTAGTACTCTTTTAAGAGATGTGATGATTGTGGATAAGTATGTCGTGATTGTGTGATTCACATTGATGATGTTGAGTTGAATGATGATCTAGTGTTGTTGCCACTATATGAATTTGATGTGATACTAGGTATGGATTGGTTGTCCAAATATCATGCAATAGTGAATTGTTTTACTGAGGAAGTTGTTCTAGAATCTCCAAATCATATAAGGGTTGTATTTCAAAGGGAAAGGCAAATTGTACCTGCATGTCTAGTTTCTGCTATCAAGGCTTTTCGCATGATTAAAAGTGGTTGTGAGGCTTATTTGGCACATGTCATAGACACAAGGTTAACAAATGAATTACTTGAGAATATTTTCATGGTGAATGAGTTTCCAGATGTGTTCCCAGCTAACTTACCTGGTTTGCCACCTGATAAGGAGATATAATTCATAATTAAGTTAGTCCCAGGAACTACACCGATATC